>SJYC01102327.1:0-14740 GCA_006408675.1 Madoqua kirkii | reverse complement strand
CGATGGACATGAGTTTGGGTGAACTCCGGTAGTTGGTGATGGACAGGGAGGCCTGGCATGCTTCAGTTCATGGGGTCACAAAGAGTCAGACACGACTGAGTGGCTGAACTGAACTGAACTGATGTACTGCTGTATAAGAAACTACTCTCAAATTTACAGGCTAAAGCAACAGCCTTGACCTTGTGTGTTTTTATCCAGAGCATTAAATGACCTTCACTGACTTTAAATACTTGAAACGAAGTGTCCTCTACGTGGGTCCAGCTCTCATCTGTGGACTGGCAGATCTTTAGTCCATTTGTAAGTAGGTTAGCATCTACACGCTTTAAATGCTTATACTTTACAGCATACTTTGACCCATTCATTGTTTCCTGCTCTTTGAGGACATGTGTGATGCCATGGTCTGTACAACAGTATTTATAGTAGCAAACAGTAACAGCCTCAATCTCCAAGGTATGAACTGGCCAAGTAAATTCATAGAGTTTAAAGTGGTCATAGACAGTGCTGTGAATGAAATGTTTATAATTGCATAGGAAAAACTCTCTGTAGAATGATAATGAGAAGAAATAATAATCATCTGTGTTCACAGTATGAATGCATTATTTAAAATGCAGCATCTTTTAAATTTTATCTATTTATTTTTTGCCGTGCCGGATCTTCCTTGCTGCACGGGCTTTACTCCAGTTGACAGTGAGCCAGGGCTCCTCTCTAGCTGTGTGGGCTTCTCTTCTCTTGTTGTGAGCGGGGCTCCAGGGCACGTGCGCTTCAGTTGCTGCGGCTCCAGGGCTCAGGAGCACAGGCTCAGTAGTGGCGCAGCACAGGCTTAGGTGTTCCGTGGTGTGTGGAATCTTCCTGGATCAGAGATTGAACCTGTGTCCCCTGCATTGGCAAGTAGATTCTTAGCCACTGCATCAACAGGGAGGCCCACAGCATCTTTTTTTTTTTTAATGATAGCAGACTGCACTGTTTTAAGTTGAGTCTATATAAATAAAAGGAAGTAAAGCCTTGATGGAAAGAGGGAGTTTGGCTTTTTTTCTCCATTAGAGGGGAAGGCAGATCTGCCAGGAAAATATGATGTTTAAAAGTGGCTTTGAGACTGCACCGCCTCAATCCCAGCTGACAGCCTCTGCTTCTCCTAGAGTTCTTGTTTTCTCTGCCTTGGGGAGACATGGGGAAGGGAGCATCAGACTTGCCTGGGGAGCATTTGCTGCAGCAAGTGGGGACATGGGGACAGCTGCCCACAGCTTCAGGGGCAGCTCCCCAGGAAGCCTGCCCTGGACCATGAGGCCGGGACTCCCTGGGGAAAGCAGACAGGAAGGAAGAATGTGTCAGAGGGAAAGTGGCTGTCGGAGCAGAGAACGATTTGAATGCTGAAAAAAGGCCAGCGTGGGGGCCCGTTACTGTCCGCAGAAACCCCGGGTCTGCCCTGGGCCGCTGCGGCTGAACTCGCTCTTTGCTCAGCGCCTGCTATTCTGGGAAGGAATCTGCAGGGAGCTGGCGGGTCTTCAGCCCTGAGGTTTCCTCTAATGGACTGACAAGCAGGTGTTGGAGAAGCCTGTGTCAGAAATGTCACACACCCGGGGGCTCATCTTCACTTTCTACTGAAGCCTGGGATTGTGTTTAAATGTTTTATGTGTTTCTTCATGATGAAGAGGTCAGTATATTATTGGTGACACTTTTCCATAGGGATATATAAATTTGATTAATTCCATTGTTTATTTATGATTTGTATATTTAATACTCAGGTTATTATTACACAATTCAAACCAAAGCAAATTCAGTAGAGAAGAACTCTGTTGGTAATAAAAAGTGTTGACTTTATGATATTAAGAAAGCATAAGACTATCTTGGTGTTAAAAAAAAATTCATCGTGGGACTCCCTGATGGTCCAGTGGTTAAGACTCTGAGCTTCTGATGCAACAGGTATAAGTTCAGTCCTTATTCAGGAAACTAAAATGCCACATGCTTCTTGGCAAGACCAAAAAATTCAATTACATCTGAAAAAGTAAGTCTTGAGATTCCTTAGAAAGCCACATGTTAGGTAAACTCCTGAAACAATAATCACAGCATAATCAGAAAAAAAAGAAAAAAGTGAAATAGCGTAGTATTCAACTGCTGCACTCTTGACAAATAATTTTCATGAGCTGAATCATGTCTTTGTCTGTGTGTGTGTGTGTGCTCAGTTGTGTCAGACTCTTTGCAACCACATGGACTATATTCTGCCACACTCTTCTGTCCATGGGATTCTCCAGGGAAGAATACTGGAGTGGGTTGTCATTTCCTTCTCCAGGGGATCTTCCCAATCCAGGGATTGAACCTGCATCTCCTGCTTGGCAGGTGGATTCTTTATCGCTGCACCATCATTGACCTAGTGACGAAGGGGTGGTCGTCCTCACTGGCTCTCCAGGCACCAGCCCACCTTGGTGTATTCTCAGCCTGAGGATGCCCCCTGCCTCCACCATGGATCCACTCCCTTTATGGCTCCAGGAAACCCCCAATCCCCGTCACTCCATCCAATGGCGGCTGGTGCATGACTGTTACAGAAATGCACAGCTGTTCTGTTCTGTGCCTGTTTCCACAGCCCCTCTGCTGTCTGCAGTGTCCCGTCTCTGAAGGGCCAGGCTCCCTGGGGAGGGGGGCAGCAGCCTGGATGTGCACGTGCTTTGTGGGTGACATCTTAGCTGTGTCACCTTTCTCCAGGGGCACAGGTGTGGCAGCACTGATGGTCTCATCTGAGGAGATCCCTTTCACTGAATTGCTCATCCTGGACTCACGGATATTGACAAAATGCCCAGTGTGTGCTGGGGGTGGATGCTGCACAGACAGACGGTGCCGGCCTGCCACCCTGGAGCGGGGCTCAGGATCTGATTGGTGAGCTGAGGGCTCCACTGCCAACAAGGAGTACAGAGACCTGGTGACCGGCCCCCATCTAATGTGTGGACACAATGCTGACGGCTCTTAGTCCTGGTTGAGTTCTGGGGACAATGCGATCTACATCTGCTCATTTCACCTGACTGCTGGTGTGTCTTGCAAGTCACTGTCTCATGGGGACTCCTGCACCACACGCTGTAAAACCTGCCTCCGCTGAGCTCAGTGAGCATTCCAGAGGTGCCCCCCACTCCTTTGCTGAAGAGGTCTCCTCTCATGACTCCTCAGTACCTGACTACCTGTGGTAGCCACAAGTACCTCCAGGCTTGTGACGTCAAGTCCTGCCTTCCTCAGCCCTGCACTCAGGATCCTGGAAAAGAGGTGCTCAGGACCCTGAGCCTGTGACCCTCTGGATCTGCCCTCCCCAATTTGGTTGGTTAACAGTAGCACCCCACAGTGTGGAACTGGGACCAGGCTGCTTGTGGAGGGCGGGGATGTGGAGCTGAACCTGGGGACCCGCAGGTCCTGCCCCAGAGTAGGACCTGTCCTTTGTGCCCCCTGCCCTCAGTCCAGGCCAGATGCTGGGGAGTTGGAGGAGATACCCTCATCCCAGACCATTCAGTTGCCTGGGGACACCCAGGGATTGCCTGAGTGAACAGAAACAGGAGCTGGCAGATTCTGTAGATGGAGTTACTGCCAGTATGTGTACAGGAACTCAGAGCTGTGGGGGTCCTCTCCCATCTCTCAAGCCAGGTGTCCTGGCAGAGGAGGGGGGCCAAACAGCTGGTGGCCCTTCCACCGCAGTCTCAGCTCCAAGGCTGGCCGCCCAGGGGCCCTGTCTGGGCATCTCCACCTGTGCCTGTCCCTGGCCTGGAAGGCCCTCCCTTTAGGTGGAAGGACTCCAGACATCTTAGCTTTGCAGATACCCAAACAGAGAGCCAGTAGCAGACTTGTCTACATCTGCTAATCCCCAGACAGCCCTCCTGGGACATGTCTCGTCCCCTTGGGAGTCCTAGATATCATCCAGATGTCACACACAGCAAGGACTCCTGTCCCATCTCAGAAGATATTGCTAGGCCTGAAGGGAGTGCTCCGGGCACCCACCTTCCATATACACCTCCAGCAGCCGGTCTAATTGGTTTAGTTTAGATGACCAAGGGACTCTTCAGAGCTCTGATTGAAGTTAAACAGTAGCACGTGCCACCCTCCCACCTGCTGAGTGTCACCATTACTACAGGCACCAATCAAGTCCTTCCATCACTGTAGAGCATGCAGAAGCCTTGGGGGAAAGGCATCAGCTGTATCTACAGTTTGATGGGACATGAGCAGGGTCACCTTCCCCTGTGTCCAGAGAGAACACTGGAGAAAGTGGATCCAGATTGTCAGCTGTAGGCAAGGTATGGAGGAGAGCCAGCAGTGGAATGGAGAGGTGCTGATCGGAGCTCACCCAACAGGACCCGCTTCTGGGAGGTCCCCAGCGGAGGCAGCTGGAGGGAGGTGCTGACAGAGGAGGGGTTATGAATGTCGACAAGCTGGACAAGGTCCAGGTGTGGTCGCAGGAGTAGGTTGTTGAAGTGGAAAGCGAGACTAGAGCTTCCGGTGCTGTTGAAATATGCTGGGTGGAAGAGGGGAAGGACTGGGTCAGGGGTTGCTGATGTTTCACTTCCTCAACTCATTAAAAACCCTGAACAACCACAAAACACCATACATACTGAAACACTTCCTATCTCAACAAGTGAGCCAAAGGAGAAACCAGAGTGAAATCAGTTGCCCTTCGGCGAAAGGCTCACAGAGAAAACTGTGGGCAGACCTGTGGCCCAGACAGGGTGTTGGATCTTGGTGCCATTTACTGCTGTGTTACCCCTCTAAGTTTATGAAATGATAAAATGTTTATGAAATATTTTATGAAATGATAAAAATAATAGTGCATATCTCATGGCATTGTTATGAAGGTTACTGTGGGAACAAATGTAAAGAGGTCAGCGTATTTTGAACACACAGTGGCTTTGGCTAATGCTACGTCTTATTATAACACAAAGTCCATATTTCTGCAGCTGATAAATGCATTATCACTTTCTGACCATATTAGTTTACAATATTGTGATAAAATACAACAGACTTAGTGGTTTGAAACAGCACCCATGCATTTCTCTACAGTTCTGCAGGTCAGTCCTATGGGGCTGAAGTCACGGTGCAAGAGTGCTGGTCCCCGGAGGCTCTCCAGGAGAATCTGTTTCCTTGCTTTGCCAGCTTGTAGAGACAACAGACTCTTTAAACTGTGGCCTGCTCTCCTTCTGATGGCCAGCAGTATGGGTCCCCCGGGCTGCTGGTCTCAGTGGGCCTCGGCCTGCAGTGGCTTGGAGCAGGGTTTCGGCTCCCCATCAGAGCCTGTGGTCAGTCATTGCGGGGAGAGTGCTGAGTCCGGGTCATTACACCACCAGGGACCAGGGACCAGGTTGGCCTGTCGGCTGTGTAGAGATGAATTTCCTCATAGAGATGAAAAGTAGTGAAACTAGTAAAGTGTCTGTTAGGAGGAAAAAGAGTAACCATGTAGACACATGGGTGGGCTCAGAGACAGTCGTGCCCTCGTGGTGGTTTGGACAAGACCTGCATTTCTTCTGCCTGATTGAATGCTACCTCATGAATCTAATTCGTTAAGGAGGACAGTTTGCCATCGTTTTATTCAAGGTAACATGCAACAGTGGGGTTCTTTTCTGTGATTTGAGAACTGAAACCTACAGTGACATTGTTTTGTAAGTAGTCTATTTTTTCAAAGAGAAATAGACCAATGGAAATTTAGAAAATTTAGAGGGGATAGCAGAAAAAGTCATTAACCATATTCGCAGTATTCAGAAATGACTAAGAGTTGAGGGTTTTTTGTTTTTGTTGCTTTTGCACTTTTATCTAGTGTGACAATCTCTGTATTTTAATTGAGGATATAGAACATTCATATTTATTTATTTATTATTATCCATTTTTGTTGGAGTTTAGTTGCTTTACAAAATTGTTAGTTTTTGCTGTGCAGCAAAGTAAATCAGCTATACATATGCATATATGCCCTCTTCTGGGGGTTTCCTTCCCATTTAGGTCACCACAGAGCACTGAGTAGAGTTCTCTGAGCTGTACACTACGTTCTCAATAGTCGTCTATTTTATACATGGTATCAAGAGTGTATAAATGTCAGTTCCAATCTCCCAACTTCTCCCACTCCCTCTTTCCCTCTTGGTGTCCATACATTTGTTTTCTATGTCTGTGTCTCAACTTCTGCTTTGCAAATAAGATCATGTCTATCATTTTTCTAGATTTCATGTTTAAGCGATATTATTTGATATTTGTTTCTCTCTTTCTGACCTACTGGAGCTTTCCTGTGAGGATATACAGGACCTTGCAAGAGGACAGCCAAGCTGCTCTCCAGTCTAGCCTCCCAACTCCAAGTATATGCATTTCTGTCTTCAAAACTCAGCAGTTTGAGCCCAGAGGAAGGCCAGACTCACTAGCATTGCTCTGTTCTTATTTGCTCTGCAGAAAATACCTCCAAGCGTAGATACTTGGCTGGTGAAATTTTAGCACTTTCAAGTTCGTATGTGTATAATACCACCTCCTTCTCATTCTACCCATAAAGGTTTTGGTGCATGCCTGTCCCGTTGTTTTGTGATCTAATTATTTTAAGTGTTTGAACATTGCTGACTGCTTGCAGACAGTTTTTTGATAAAAACCAGAGCTACTTCCGAATGGCCTGAGAGAGTCCCTACAGAGCGACCCACCCTGTCTCTCCTTGTGGATGATTTGTAGCCACCATTTGGTTTTAGTATTTTTCTTTCCTTTTTTTTTTTTTTTGAAGTGCTATTGGAGAGGAAAATAATTAGAATGGGAAGGGAAAGTGTGGTAAATTCTGAGTTAAAGAAGACACGTGTATTCAAATCCAAATTGGGGTTTGAGGATATATTTGCAAAATGACAGTCAAGGGTCTATTTCCTGACTGTGAATCAGAACATGACTATGTTGGAACCCCCTTTAAAGGCTTTCATGGTATATGTTAACAAGTTAAGCTAGTAGAGAACGAAATGATGATTTCACAGTTATCTATCCATCCTCCCAGGATGCTGAGCATGCATATTTCAACTTCCAGGAACTTCATGCTCTGAGAACGGTATTAATCCTCCATCTTCAGCATAATACCAACATTGATGTTCAAACAACCTTTTCTGGGTGCTTGTTACAAGAGTGGATCACTTTCCTGGAAGGCAGTTGTCCATATTTTCTGATTGGTGGTCAGTGAAGGTCAGTGCTGTACTCTTCTCTGGCCAGTCATCTGATATCCTTCTACTTTATGTAGACTTCATGCAGAGAAAGTACAAAAACCAGATGTTTTTCCATAAGGTAATTTCCACCTGAAAGACAAACTTTTAGAATTTCACAAAGTTTTCTATATTACATGACTTGGTTTCATTTTTACCTGTGTATGGAAATTATCATAGGTTTAACAGAGAGGTATAGAAATGATAATAATAAAATAAAAATGCTGTCTCCTACTGGCAGTTATTGTCATAACAGTAGTGCTTGGTACTTTCTGTGGGTCACTTTGTTTAACCTTCACAGTGACGCTGTGAGGGAGGTGCTAGTGTCATCATGAAATAGATACTCGAATAATCTGCCCATTGTGTGTGTGTGTGTGTGTGTGAGTTGCTCAGTCGTGTCTGATTCTGTGACCCCATGCACTGTAGCCGGCCAGGCTCCTTTGTCCATGGGATTCTCCAGGCAAGAATACTGGAGTGAGTTGCTATTTCCTTCTCCAGAGGGATCTTCCCAACCCAAGGATTGCACTGGGTCTCCTGCACTTCAGGCAGATTCTTTACTGTCTGAGCCACCAGGGAAGCCCCATCTGCCCATTGTCAACCCCAGATGAGTAATAGAGCCTGGAATTGGAAAGAGACAGCCTGACCCCAGTATTTCTGTCCTTAAGTGTGGTGTGTCATTCTGCCTCCACTTAGGAAGGCCAGACACACATCCATGTACTAGCGAAAGGGTGGTGACTACAGCAGCTCTTAATGAGACAACGGAGAAATTTGATGAAGAAGGAAAATAAATTAAATACAACTTTTCAAAAAAAATTGGTCCAGTGGTTAAGAATCTGCCTTGTAATGCAGGGGATGTGGATTTGATCCCAGGTCAGAGAACTAGGATCCCACATGCTACAGCTAGAGAGTCTGTGTGCCGAAACGAAGGATGCCATGCGCCACAACTAACACCTGATGTAGCCAAATAAATGCATCCTATTTTAAAAAGAAAATTAAAAAGTAATTATTGGCCATGTTGTGTGGTATGTGGGGCCTTAGTTCCCAGACTAAGGATCAAACCCACACCCCCTGCATTGGAAGTGCAGAGGCCTTAGCAATAAATGGACTGCTAGGGAAGTCTGACATAAAATTATTTCCTAACAGAAAATCATTACCAGAATTTTCAAATTATTTAGAATTTTAATCCTGTGATCTTATTATTTTTCTGTATTGGTGAAATTGGTAATCACTGTTATATACTTTTGAGAGTTCAAAAAATGCCCAAGAAAACATCAGTACTTAAATACTTTTCATTTTATTTTTAACTATAAGATATTTCAGTCATACAGAAAATAACCATCAAGGTTAACCAGATGGACATCTCTCTTTTAAAGTGTGTAGAATCCTCAGTTTGATGACCATGTGGAGGAAAAAAGCATACATAAAAGTCAACTGCAGATTTGAATGTGAATGAGATTTACAACAGTAAACCTTTTAGAAAACACCAGAGAATATCATCATGACCTTTGAGTAAAGAGCAGAGTATAGGACATGAAAAGCACTGCACAAAAGAAAAATATGATGAACTTATGAAATAAAGTAACTATTTTATCAAAAAGCTCCACTAAAGAGTGAAAAGGTAACCTACAGAGTAGGAAACAGTATTCATACATGAACAAAGGGCTAACATCTAGAACATATAAAGAACCCCTATAAATCAACAAGAGAGACAGACAGCCTACTCAGTAGAAAAATGGGCAGAAGACAGTTACGGAAGATGGTATCCAAATGGCAATAAATATATAAAAGGAGCCCAGCATCATTAACCACTATGGGACATACAAATTAAAACCACCAAGACATACAATAATGCATCCTTCCAAACAGCTAAAATACAAAAGAAAAGTGAAAGTGAAAGTCGCTCAGCCGTGTCTGACTCTTGGCCACCCCGTGGACTATACAGTCCATGGAATTCTCCAGACCAGAACCCTGGAATGGGTAACGTTTCCCTTCTCCAGGGGTCTTCCCAACCCAGGGATAGAACCCAGGTTTCCCACCTTGCAGGCAGATTCTTTACCAGCTGACCCACAAGGGAAGCCCAAAATACAAAAGAAACTACCAAATGTTCACAAAAATTGGAATTCTCCTACACTACTAGAACAGCTACCTAGGGAAATTATTTGGAGTATCTAACATAACTCAGCACATCAGTGCCCTATGAACTTGGCAGTCTCACTAGTAGGTATTCACAAAGCCATCGAGAGCACACATATATTCACCAAAAGACATGGACTGGAATATTCATTGATGCATTGTTCATAACAGCTGAAAATATGAATCCAATGCCCCATCACAACAGAGAACACAAATAAACTAGGGATAGCACACTGATGAGAATGAACGACTTTCAACTGCACGACTGGTTTGGGATGATTCTTCACATATTGTGTTAAGTAGAAGAGTCCAGCCACAAACCATATGCTTCTACTTATATAAAGTACAAACACATTAAAACCTAACCTATGGGAATTCCCTGGTGATCCAGTGGTTGAGACTCTGCCTGCCAGTGCCGCGGAGATGGGTTCAATCCCTGGTCTGGGAAGATTCCACATTACACAGGACAACTAAGCCCAGGAGCCACAACGGCTGAAGCCCATGACCCTAGAACGTGTGCTCTGCAACAAGAGAAGCCACTGCAGAGAGGACCCTGCACACCAGAACTAGAGAGTAGCCCCTGCTCACCGCAGCTGGAGAAAGCCCACACACGGCAACAAAGATCCAGCACAGCCAAAAATAAATAACGCATTCTTAAAAAGCTAAAAAAAAAAAAAAAAAAAGCTCACCAACTTTAGAAATCTGGTTTCTGTCTGATTTTCACTACCTATAGTGAATTTAGAATATGAAGATATTTCTACCTATCATCAAAATGATTTTTGAGTCAATTAACGTTTCTCACTTTTTTGAGTTTAGTGTCATACCCCTCCGGACATTGGAGACATCCATCATAAGATAGTTTACTATTCTTCCTTAGAGCTTCAGTCATTAAACTAATTTCCACCTCTAGTTGCCTGAAGTGAGCAGGAACAGCCTTGGGTTCTTTTTTTAATTAAAAAAATGTTTATAGTGATAAGGTGTCCTATAATCAGTATATCTCATTTTTTTCTGTTAGTGTAATTTCTGAATCTGAGTTTGAAGAGTCCTTACAAAACTTCCTTACTAAAGTTTCCATAAGAACAGGATTTTTTTTCAGGAGATTTATTTTTGGTAAAATAATTTATATGAACACTCATCTTACAGAGGTTATTTCATTGATCACTTGGAGGACTATGTGAAATGCACATAAAATGCTATGTAAATGGCTGTGGCTGGATGTTTATTATCTGGGCGGGGGTTATGCTGGTCTCTCTGCTTATGTTTGAATTTTTTCTAATATAATATACTGCATTAAATGGGTAGTTTCTTTTTTTTGAGGTGTTGAAGATGTTCTACAACTAGATTGTGACTGTGGTTGTACACAGTTTTGTAAATTTACCAAAAGCCATTGAGTTGTACCCTTAGAGTGAGTGGATTTTCTGTCATGTTAATAATTAACTATCATAACACTGTTAAAAAATGAAATGGGTCCGGACAAAAATTAATTTGGTGAAAACAAACCAGTGCTGTTTGGCAGGCTTTAACAGCATTGTTAATACTCTATAATTACATTTGGGCCTTAGGAAGCATCAGTAAGAACAAAGCTAGTGGAGGTGATGGAATTCCAGTTGAGCTGTTTCAAATCCTAAAAGATGATGCTGTTAAGTACTGCAGTCAATATGTCACCAAATTTGGAAAACTCAGCAGTGTCCACAGGACTGGAAAAGGTCAGTCTTCATTACAATCCTAAAGACAGGCAATGCCAAAGAATGTTCAAATTACCGCCCAAATTGGACTCACCTTACACACTAACAAAGTAATGCTCAAAATTCTCCAAGCCAAACTTCAACTGTGAAATTCCAGGTATTCAAGCTGGATTTAGAAAAGGCAGAGGAACCAGAGATCAAATTGCCAATATCTGCTGGATCATCAAAAAAGCAAAAGTGTTCCAGAAAATCATCTATTTCTGCTTTACTGACTATGCCAAAGCCTTTGACTGTGTGGATCACAATAAACTGTGGAAAACTGTGAAAGAGATGGGAATACCAGACCACCTTACCTGCCTCCTGAGAAATCTGTATGCAGGTCAGGAAGCAATAGTTAGAACTGGACATGGATCAACAGACTGGTTCCAAATCAGGAAAGGAATATGTCAAGGCTGTATATTGTCACCTTGATAATTTAACTTATATGCAGAGTACATAATACAAAAATGCTGGGCTAGAAGAAGCACAAGCTGGAATCAGGATTGCCAGGAGAAATATCAGTAACCTCAGATACACAGATGACACCAACCTTATGGCAGAATGTGAAGAACTAAAGACTTTCTTGATGAAAGTGAAAGAGGAGAGTGAAAAAGTTGGCTTACAGCACAACATTCAGAAAATGAAGATCATGGCATCTGGTCCCATCACTTCATGGTAAACAGTTGGGGAAACAATGGAAACAGTGAGAGACTTTATTTTCTTGGGCTCCAAAATCACTGCAGCTGTGAAATTAAAAGACGCTTGCTCCTTGGAAGAAAAGCTATGACCAACCTAGATAGCATCTTAAAAAGCAGAGACATTACTTTGCCAACAAAGATCCATCTAGTCAAAACTATGTTTTTTCCAGTAGTCATGTATGGATGTGAGAGTTGGACTATAAAGAAAGCTGAGCATCGAAGAATTGATGCTTTTGAACTGTGGTGTTGGAGAAGACTCTTGAGAGTCCCTTGGACTGCAAGGAGATCCAATCAGTCCATCCTAAAGGAAATCAGTCCTGAATATTCATTGGAAGGGCTGACACTGAAGCTGAAACTCCAATTCTCTTGTCACCTGATGCTAAGAACTGATTCCTTGGAAAAGACCCCAATGCTGGCAAAGATTGATGGCAGGAGAAGAACAGGATAACAGAGGATGAGAGTTGGTACTCAACGGACACGAGTCTGAGCAAGCTCCAGAAGTTGATGACGGACAGGGAAACCTGATGTGCTGCAGTCCATGGGGTTGCGAAGAGTCAGACACAACTGATCAAGTGAAATGAATTACATTAATGTATTTTTTTTTACTTAGAAGTATATTGTAACAATATTATCTTCAACATATGATTTTCTATAATTGGAGAGTAATGGAATGTTTTATTTATATGATTTGCTTTCCTTTCACAGAATGAAAAGAACATTGAGAATGCTTATAAGGCATTGATGGAGAAACTGGAGGAATGCCAAGCTTTAGCTTTAGGATGTCTTTTTGGAAATTTAAAATGGAAAATTATGGTGGAAGAAGTACTGAAGCTTTTAAAAAAGCTTCTTATTTGAATGAATTGTTTAATTATTAAGAAATATGCAATAATAGTAGAGTTTCCATATACTTCTCACTCAGCTTTCCCTAACATTAACATCTAATATAATGAAGGTACATTTGTCAAACCAGGAAATTAATATTACTATAATGGTAAAAAAATGCACCTGCCAATGCTATAGACACAAGAGACATGGGTTCTATCCCTGGGTGGAGAAGATTCCTTGGAGAAGGAACTGATAGCCCACTCCAGGATTCTTGCCTGGGAAATCACATGGACAGAGCAGCCTGGTGGCCTACAGTCCATGGGGCTGCAAAGAGCTGGAAATGACTGAGCACACACACACACACACACACACACACACACACAAAACAATATTAACTAACAGACAAATATATTAATAATAGACTTTAATAGACCACTTTTGCTGATTGTAAAAAAATTCTTCATAAAGTTTATTCTTATGATGTGTAATAGCTCTTTAATGCTGAATATTTAAATTGTTTGAAAACTGTCTTTAACAACTCTGTAGTGAATGTCTTGGAGCATAAATCTTTGTACACATTTTATATAGCTCACCAACCTACATACCTGGAACTTGAATAGTCAATCCCAAAATATCAACATGCTTAATGGTAATCATTCAGTTCAGTTCAGTTCAGTTCAGTCGCTCAGTCATGTCTGACTCTTTGCAACCCGATGAATCGCAGCATGCCAGGCCTCCCTGTACATCAACAACTCCCGGAGTCCACCCAAACCCATGTCCATTGAGTTGGTGATGCCATCCAGCCATCTCATCCTCTGTTATCCCCTTCTCCTCCTGCCCCCAATCCCTCCCAGCATCAGGGTCTTTTCCAGTGAGTCAACTCTTCGCATGAGGTGGCCAAAGAACTGGAGTTTCAGCTTTAGCATCAATCCTTCCAATGAACACCCAGGCCTGGTCTCCTTTATGATGGACTGGTTGCACCTCCTTGTAGTCCAAGGTACTCTCAAGAGTCTTCTCCAACACCACAGTTCAAAAGTATCATATTGCCAAATGTCTTTGCAGTAACTTTGTACCTATTTATATTCATTGGCAAAATAGAAGAGAAATGACTTATCCTGTGATTTCCAGTGCTGCTGCTGCTGCTAAGCTGCTTCAGTTGTGTCTGACTCTGTGCAGCCCCACAGACGGCAGCCCACCAGGGTCCCCTGTCGCTGGGATGCTCCAGGCAAGAACACTGGAGTGGGTTGCCAGGGTCTTTTCCAGTGAGTCAACTCTTCGCATGAGGTGGCCAAAGAACTGGAGTTTCAGCTTTAGCATCAATCCTTCCAATGAACACCCAGGCCTGGTCTCCTTTATGATGGACTGGTTGCACCTCCTTGTAGTCCAAGGTACTCTCAAGAGTCTTCTCCAACACCACAGTTCAAAAGTATCATATTGCCAAATGTCTTTGCAGTAACTTTGTACCTATTTATATTCATTGGCAAAATAGAAGAGAAATGACTTATCCTGTGATTTCCAGTGCTGCTGCTGCTGCTAAGCTGCTTCAGTTGTGTCTGACTCTGTGCAGCCCCACAGACGGCAGCCCACCAGGGTCCCCTGTCGCTGGGATGCTCCAGGCAAGAACACTGGAGTGGGTTGCCATTTCTTTCTCTGGATTTCCAGTGCTATTAACCTTAAAATTAATTTGAAAGTAAAAATATGCTATCTCATCATCTTTATTACTAAAGAGGTTGGACACTTTTATTTGTATTTCTTTTGTAAATTATCTATGCATCTCTTCTTAAAGGCTTAGATACTTTCTTATTGAGAAAGAAGCTTCAGTTGGACATGACTGAAGCTCCCTTACTTCAGTCATGTCTGACTCTTTGCAACCCCATGGACTAGCCTGTCAGGTTCCTCTGTCCATGGGATTTCCCAGGCAAGAATACTGAAGTGAGTTGCCATGTCAAGTATTATTACCTCTTTTACTGATGAACAATGAAGTCTCAGAGAGGGCCCAGTAGAAAAGATAGAGCACATTCATAAGTGAATTAAAATCCATTCCTCATTGCTTATATGTGGAACCTAAAATACAACACTGATGAACTTACCTACAGAACAGAAACAGGAGACGGAAAAAGATGGCGAAGGATTAGGATGGGGAGATCACTTTCTCCCTCACTACTTTATCAAAAGAACATTTCAACGCTGAATAAAT
>SJYC01102325.1:0-16092 GCA_006408675.1 Madoqua kirkii | reverse complement strand
GGGTAGGGGGCAGGGGGCAGGGGCGGACGTGCAAGGGGGCACAGCTGGCTCAGGGCAACCCACCAGGAAGGCAGCTGGTGGCACTAAGACCTCATCCTCATTCCCTTCAGGTCTCTTGCCCAGGCTCTCTGAGGGACTGACCACACACAGTCAGATAACATACCACTCAGCTAAGTGGTGGCCTTACAGTCTGTACACAGGCACTCTTTCCTGACTCTGCCAGAAGAGCCATCAGTCTCCAAAGACCTCCAGCTTTACCTTTACATAAACTGGGGAAGCTGAGGTACCCCATGTCACTTCATTTCAGAGCTTGGAAATGAGAGTACAGTTCAAGGCTGCTACTGCTAAGTTGCTGCTAAGTCACTTCAATCGTGTCCGACTCTGTGCAACCCCATAGATGGCAGCCCACCAAGACCCCCCGTCCCTGGGATTCTCCGGGCAAGAACACTGGAGTGGGTTGCCATTTCCTTCTCCAATGCATGAAAGTGAAAAGTGAAAGTGAAGTCACTCAGTTGTGTCCGACCCTCAGCAACCCCACGGACTGCAGCCTTTCCAGGCTCCTCCGTCCATGGGATTTTCCAGGCAAGAGTACTAGAGTGGGTTGCCATTGCTTTCTCTGACAGGTCAAGGCACTGCAGTGCAAAGACAAAGCTGTTGGATGTTTTGCAAATGTGAATATTCAAGGCCTTCAAGATGCAGTGTATACATTTTGAGCAGATATAAACACAAGAAGTCAGCTTCAAACAAATCAAAAGTACAGCCTTCTTGGTGGCTCCTAGTTCACACAAGAAAAGTTAAGTGAAATACAGGCTTGCCCAGGCTCTCGTGTCTGACTCTTTGCCACTCCATGAACTATATCCTGCCAGGCTCCTCTGTCCATAGGATGTCTTAGGCAAGAATACTGGAGTGGGTTGCTACGCTCTCCTCCAGGGGATCTTCCCAACCAGGAATCAAACCCATGTTTCTTGTGCCTCCTGTACTGGCAGGTGGATTCTTCACCACTGTGCCACCTGGGAAGTCAATAACAAATAGAATTCTCCAGGGAAGAATACTGGAGTCAGTAGCCATTCCCTTTTCCAGGGGATCTTCCTGACTCTGGGATTGAACTCGGGTCTCTTGTGCCTCCTACATTGCAGGAAGGTTCTTTACCATCTGAGCCACCAAACCAAATGGGCTAGGGAATTTTTAAAAATTATCTAATAACTGTGATAGTAAGCCCTTTCCAGTTGATTGCCGGGTGTCCGTGTAATCTTTTTAAAGGAAACCACTGTGAGATGAAGTATTTCCTGCCATATCATAGACAAGGGTGTCACAGCCTTCAGCTATTTTGGCCCTCCAAATGTGACTTTCTGAGCCCCGAGGGCGTCCAGGAAGAACAGTGCTATCTGGCAGCCATGGAGCTGCCCCCACTCCCTATGGTGAACAAGGAACTAAGGACGTGAATAATCAGATCACAGGACAGTGGCCCCAGATAGCTAAGATGCGTAAGAAAGGGATGATTTCAGTGAGCCCAGACTCTTGCATCTTCCCATACACAGAAAAGTGCAGTTCCTTAATGAGTTATCTCATCTTCCCTCAGTCAGTTCGTTTCAGTGACTCGGTCATGTTTGACTCTTTGCGACCCCATGGACTACAGCACATGTTCCCTAATTAGCAATAATCTTTTGATTTTCAGACTACCTGGCCCCTGTTGCAAGTTTCTATATTACCTGACTTCCCACCCTCCCTCCCCTCCCTGTCTGTTCAGAGCAGTTCTCTCAGGGTCACTTGAGACATTGTCTCCTGGGCTTGAAGCCCTAAAAATTCCCACCAAATGAAACATAACTCTCAACATGTTTAGTTTTTAACTAAAACTTGTGTCCTGTGATCTGATTATTCACATCCTTGTTTCCTTGCTCACCATAGGGAGTGCTGGCAGCTCCGTGGCTCACAGATGCAGGTATCGTTGTTCCTGGGCTTCCTCAGGGCTCAGAAATTCACATTTGGAGGGCAAAAAATAGATGAAAACTTATATTTTATAAGTTGACACCACTTCTGAGAATCTTCCCTAAATCTAGTTCCATTTGCTTTATCAGGTCAAAGGACATTCAGGAATTCAGCAAGTATAGAAGCAGTGTCTCCACAACGCCAGGCATTGTGGGTGTGGGAATGCACAGGTGTGAGCCACACACTCACTGGGCCAAAGGGATCAGACGGCTGAGAATACGTGTGACTGTGGCAGCCCACTTCCCTGCATGTGGTGGCGAGAAGGGCCAGCCTGTCTGACTGTGATGATGGCCAGGTGGGGGATGGGTGCAGCCTGAGGACAGCTCTGTGGCGCTGGTGGGAAGAGTCCTCCAGTGGGTGACACTGAGCTGAATTCTACAAGTCCAAAAGCGGGTCAGAGCGTTCTAAGCAGAGGGAAGAGTGTATGTGGAAGTTCTGGGGTAGGAGATTTGTGTTCAGGCAACAAAGGAAGTCCAGTGTGTCTGGAGAGAAGTAAGTGCATGAAGGGAGAGGGCCTGGAATGAGGCTGGAGTCGGCTGGTGGGTGGTAACCCCCAACACAATGTTTGCCCTGTTCAGGAGTTTGTATTTTGTTCCACATGTAGTGGGAAGATATTAGAAAATGTAACTGGGGACATGGCCTGATTGAGTTCATCCTCGAGGCATGCCTACTGGCGATGACGTGAAGAGTGCAGGGGTGGGCCCAGGGGAACTGGGAGGTCAGCCAGGAGGATATTGTGGATGACCTGGGGGCCATGGAAGTGCAGAAAATGCCTAGATTGGAAAGATATTTTGGAAAGTAAGATACAGAGGAATTATTGATGGATTGGTTATGGGAATTTAAAGAAAGTTGTGTTAGGATTTTGTGTTGGCTGAATTTGTCACTCTTTATGTAAACTTGGCATGATTGGCAAATATGAAACCATGTATGATGGTGATTCAAGCTTCCAGGTCTTATTTCCATCTGCTATTTTAAAATCAACTGGAAAGTTATTTA
The DNA here is from genome assembly GCA_006408675.1 of Madoqua kirkii. Taxonomy (NCBI): domain Eukaryota; kingdom Metazoa; phylum Chordata; class Mammalia; order Artiodactyla; family Bovidae; genus Madoqua; species Madoqua kirkii. The sequence goes on along the minus strand of SJYC01102325.1, from coordinate 13,110 downwards.
TTTAATCTAAATAAACTAATTTAATCTAAAACAACAAACAAAGGCCATTCACAACTTCTCCCACACACACTTCTTGCAACTACATGTGTTCTCTATATATTTGAGCTTGTTTGTGTGTGTGTGTTTTAAGATTTCACATATGAAATCATTGTTTGTCTTTTTATGTCTGACTTATTGATTTATTTCTCTTAGCATAATGCCCTTGACATCCTTCCATGATCACAGGTGGGAAGATTTCATTCTTTTTTATAGTTAAATAATGTTCCATTCTATGTATACATACCTCAGTTTCTTTATCCACACAGTCATCCTTCAGTGAACACTTAGGTTGCTTCCTGTCTTGGCTGTTACACGTGGTGCTGCAATAAACACGGGGGATGCATATATCCTTTGGTTTTCTTTGAATAAATACCCAGAAGTGGAATTGCTGGATCAATGGCAGTTCTATTTTTAGCTTATTGAGGAGCCTCTGGTACTGTTCTGAATGGTTGTAACCATCTCACATTCCCACTAACAGGATACAAGGGTCCCTGTTTCACCATACCCTCACCAACAATATTTTTTTTAATGTGTTTACTTAGTCTCTGAGTAGTGGACATTCAGGTTGCTTTTTCAGATGTTTTTGTTTATTTTGTTTCTATCTTTGGCTGTGCTGGGTCTTCCCTGCTGCCTGGGCTCTTCTCTAGTTGTGGCAAGTGGGGGCTTCTCTCTAGTTGTGGTGCACAGGCTCCTCCTTGCAGTGGCTTATCTTGTGGAGCACGTGCTCTGGGGTGTGAGGGCTTCATTTGTGGCTCATGGGCTCAGTAGTTGCAGCTCCTGGTCTCTAGAGCACAGGCTTAATTGCTGTGGTGTGCAGACTTAGTTGTGCCATGGCTTGTGGGATCATCCTGGATCAGGGATTGAACCTGTGTCTCCTGGATTGGCAGGTAGATTCTTTACCACTGAGCCACCAGGGAAGCCTCCAGCCAACAGATTTTGTGTTCTTTTTGGTGGTGGCTGTTCTGACAGGTGCGAGTGATATCTCATGTGGTTTTGATTTTCATTTCTCAATGATGGGTAAAGTTGAGCATCTTTTCATGTAACTATTGGCCATCTGTTTGTTTCCTTTGGAAAGACATCTTTCAGACCTCCTGCTCAGTTTTAATGGAGCATGTTTGTCTTTAATAGGTCCACTGTCTTGATGAGGAAATTGGAGCAGAAATCTGGGAGCATCTCCTCATCATTATCCGCTGCCCCTTCCTGGCCCTTTCCACCACCATCAGCAACCCGGAGCATCTGACTTGAGTAGGGCTTCAGTCTAGATAGAATACTTATCTGTTTTGAATGTCTGAATGTTATCTTTTATATATGTGTGTTCTGGAAAGTTCCATAACCACCTGATAAATCTCTTACCTTATCTCTGAATATTCAGGGAATAAACTCACCCCTCCTGGCAGGTGCTGAGCAAGGCCACACTCTGTAAAGGAAAAAACCAAGGGTTCCCCCAGCCAGATCTTCAGTTGAGTAGGAAATTTCCCCCGTATCTCAAAAAAGGCTCACCAGAAGTGACTGACTTTTCTTTTTCTTTGTCCTTTTGCAAAAAAATAAAATTAAAATAGTATAATGGCTCCCCTGGTGGCTCAGATAGTAAAGAATCTGTCTGCAATGCAAGAGACCCAGTTTCGTCCCTGGGTCATGAGGATCCCCTGGAGAAAGGATAGGCTACCCACTCCAGTATTCTTGCCTGGAGAATCACATGGAGAGAGGAACCTGCTACAGTCTGTGGGGTTGCAAAGAGTCAGACGCTTTGATTGAGCAACACACACACATACACACACACACACACACACACACATACACATGATGACACAGTTTGCCATGAACCTTGAGACTTCTTATGTTGTTCCAGTTTGCAGATGTTTAGAAAGATAGAGAAGCCTTATTAGCTGAAAGCCTCATATCATTTTTCCATTGTGCTAGATCTTTGCTCACTAACAACAATTTTAGCAAAGACTCTGATTTGCCAAGTGCCTTTCTAAGTACTTTGCATATGTTGATTTGTCTTAGATGGCCAAAAACTACTATGATTTATTATTTTAATTGCTGCTGTTAGATAGTTTTTCTGACTGCTATCATTATTTCCTTTTAAATATGAAAAATGAGGCACAGAGAGATTTTGTGATTCAACAAAGAATCTCAGCCCATGGTAAGGAGGCTGGGATTCAATCTTAGGTCGCCTGGCTCCAGGGCCTATTCATTTATGTCCAAGTTTTAAGCACATACAATTTTCTGTATTTTGAAGTACTTGATATTTCAGGAAGTGGTTCCATGTTCTGCATAAGTAATACATAATTTAAATTTTAAGGTGGCTGCAATCTGTAAAACGGTACTGGAAACAAGCAGACAGTATGATTTTAAAAAGTATTGCTTCTACAAGAAATGCCAGCTACCATGCCAGTTCCCACAAAAACTACTTGCCGATGAAACAGTCATGTAAAGTGAGACTTGGTAGGTTTGACACACTCATAGGAATTTTGTCTCTTCCTTTCAAGTTATCCCATCATTATGTGTCCATTCATTGGGAAATTCTTGCTCTTCACTTCCAGTGCTCTATGAAGAGAGATTCAGTGACTTAGAGAAATACACATGCTCAGTGAGCAATCATGACATTTCCTTTGACCATTTTCACCTGTTGCTGCATTGACAACAGACCATGTGAGTGATGCTTCTGCCACGTTTGTTCTGAGCAAAGGCTATTGTTTATGTGATATTGCAGAGCTGCCTGGGTGGTACTCATCAGAATTACAGAATCAGTACTTTTAACAGATATTTAATCTGAGCTTTAAAAGTAACAAGAATAACTTCTCATTTTTTATCTATTCCTTAATGGTGTATTGTCTCTGCAAAGCTTAAAAACGACTGAACACTTTAACCTGAAGTTTTTTGGGTTGATTTTTCTTTATTCTTAGATGTTATATTTGTCCGTTTTCCTTCTTCTCAGCATCTGTCTATCCACCTTTCTGGACACTGTCTCTTCTCTTAGTGCAGCTGCATCTTTGTGTGGACAGTGTCTCATACATGTGAAAATTTGATCACTGTGAATTAGGTCAGACAAGGAAAAGATGCTTTTCACTGATGTAGCAATCACAGTGTGATGTTTTGGTAGTAAATCAGTAAGGTAGAAGTCTTAAGGAGACCTCATTTGGGGCTCTGGGGTTTGAGTGGGAGAAGATTTCTTAATTTTCCTTTTCCATCCTGTTCTGAGGATGGCCCATTAAAGGTTTGGTTGCCTCTCAAATGATAATTAGGCAATAGTTTTCCTTCCTTCCAAGACTAAACAAGTTAAATATACTCTAAATTCTGTTGTCAGGTGAAGCCTTGTAGTCTGACAGTTTTTAAGCCACACGCTTTAGTTACAATAGTTGATGTCATAGGGAATAGTTCCAAGTTTGGCCTGAATGACGTTATCTGGATCTGAAACATAACTTAGGTAAATAAATAGGATAATTCTGATCCTGCTGAGCCTCTGATGGCTTCTCTTGCAAACAGCCAAAGGTACAGCTCCTTGGTCAGGCTTCTGAGATCTTCCAGGACTCAGCCCCAAGTGCTTCTTCATCTACTTGATGGATTTTACTGGACGCCCGCATGGTTTATCTGTAAACTGGAGTGTTTCACCACAGATGCACAGTACCAGTCATCCAGACCCTGTTCATCTTTGATGGCTCTTCTCATGGGAAATCTCTTCAGAATCCTCTGTGACCTGCTTAGCTGGAGGGAGTCTTCTCTCCATGCATCTAGTCTGTATTTCCTGTCTGACAACAGTCGTGGTTGGCTTGCTGCTGAAGTTCCTTATAGAGCTTGTCTTCTTACTAGAATAATTCCTTGAAGACAGATTTTCTGCCCTTGTGGTTTGTAACTAACTGGATTGAAATGTTTGTTACATGAATATAGACACCCAGAGTGAGGACATTCTTTGGGTTCTAAGGATTTTACATAGCTTGCCTCCTTTAACCTTCGCAACAATAGGATGGATGCCTTGCTGATACTCCCGTTTGACAAGCAAGGGAGGTAGGGCAGAGAGAACCTGTACTGCCGAGGAAGGGGTGGGACTGGGGTGCGGTTTCAGATGGATGACCCCAGCGCCTGCAGCTTCATCTCTGTGTTCTGAACAGACTAGTGGACAGATGTGTGAGTGAGGGACTGAGTGAGAAGCACGTTACGGCCTTTGGGCTGTGACGCAGTAGCTTCCTAAAGCAACGAAATGAGTTCAATGTGGTAATTTTCCAATAGGATTTCAGTACGGGACTTTCTTTTTTGTGTAGCAATGGCTCCATCTACATCTAAAGAAAACTGAAATGTGGGTGAAATTCTTGTGACCTAACTCACACCCCAGAACTGGAGTAGTGGTGAAAACCTGCACATAGATAATAAGCCCCCTTTCTCTGTGCCCATTTCTTCTCCTCTTCTCTTTCCACCTTGTCACCAGGCATTTCAGTGCAGCATTTACAGCCTCTGTTCTGTGTAGATGGTTCAGGGCAGACTGTCTTTAGGTGGCAGCGAGCACAGGGATTGGGAGAGCTTGGTGAGGTTGGCATCTTGCTCCAAGTGCCTGTCTGCTATCTCAGTGGCTATTAATGGATGACTGGGAAGCGAGTCCAGCTGCTCTAACCCCATGTGACTCCTGCAAAGGTTGTGCTGCTGCGTGAGTCTCCTTTGCACTAGGAACCCAGCTTGGACAGCATTAAATGTGTATGTTGACTGTTGTGTGTGCAGGGTGTGTTCACATGGAGTGTTTCCTAAAGCATCAGTGGTGTGAGGCACGGCAGCCTCCCTGAACAAGGAGACGACACCTGATCTCGTGTAGCAGGCCTCCGGTGGGCGTGAGGAGGCTGGGTGGTGCGGCCACAGGAACAGGAGAGCTGCCCCCTAGGGGTCTGTGCTGTGGCTCTGCCGTCTCATAGGTGGCTCCAGAAGGAAAGGCTGAGCAGCTTTAGGGCCTGCCTCCACGTGAGGCTCATTTCTGGCACAGAGTGGAGTCCAACCTTGTCACCAGCTACCTGGCCACTCAGGGACAGCTGCTGGGATGGGGGTGTCAGCCCCAGCAATTGTGGGAGGGGTTGACCATCTTTCTGCTGCCTGTGGAACTGTGCTTCCTGTCTCCCGTGGGGTCAGGGACAATTCGATTTGCCGAAGCACCATCGTGGTGTGATGCTGTGTGCTCATCAATGAAGGAGGGTGGGAGCCTGTGGCCTTTTATCTCTCTTCCTTGTCTCCCTGGGCTGGCTCATTAGTTGTCACACAGTGAACACCAGCTGAATGGAATGGTGTGGCCCAGCTTTTGGCCACGGAGTTGTTAAATCGATTAAAAAATGAAGATCTGTAAGTTGGTCATTATCAGGCACGTGGACAGTTGAGGCACTGGTCACATGCTGGGTGTTTTCCTAGGCTTGTGCCATGTGCTGTATAGCTTAGTTTTGATGGCAAAGGCAGTACTTCTCTCCGTGGTGGAAATAAGGGCATGCAGGCTTTTGCAAGAGGCTAAGAGCCCTATGAAACCAAATGCATTCTAGTGACCAAACCAAAAATGATGATAGTTCTTGTATTTATTTTATTTGGGCAAGATGTTGTTGTTCAGTCGCCTAGTCATGTCTGAGTCTTTGAGATCCACCCCATGCACTGCAAGTTGCCACTTTTACGTAGTAATAATAAGAAAACAAACACTAACATTTCAAAGCAAGATATTCAAATACTACTTGGCAAAAAGCGATTTTTTTCTGTTCAGCTAGTTCACTGCTCAGGTTGAGATGCTGAACTGTAGCCCAGGCACTCACCTACATTCTGTTGATTTTTACAACCTTAAAGTATGTTTGGCATAAAACTTTGTGTAAGTTTAAGGGGTGCAGCATGTTGATTTGGTATATTTATTTTGCAGTATGATGGCCACCTGTGTCAAGTCTGAGTCCTAATCCTTTTTTTTTTTTTTTTTTGTACTGGGACAGTTAAGATCTAGTCCCAGCATGTGTAGGGCTCGCCAAGTGGCTCAGTGGTAAAGAACCTTCCTGCCAGTGCAGGTTTGCTCCTGAGTTGGGAAGATCCCCTGGAGGAGGAAGTGGCAACCCACTCGAACATTCTTGCCTGGGAAATCTCATGGACAGAGAAGCCTGGTGGGCCACAGCCCATGGGGATGCAGAGTCAGATATGACTGAGAAACTGAGCACATACACATCTTTAGCATGTTGGTGTTCATAATACAGCTTTGCTGTCTGTAGTCACTGTGCTGGGCTTTAGCTCTTCAGGTCTTACTTATCTCCTAGTTTAAAAAGCCCAAAACCTTGTGCTGAGGTGTTTGTCTTATTTGCTTTTACTGCAGTCTGTAAGGTGGCAAGAGAGATACTTGGATCCTACGTTGTAGATGAGGAACCAGCATTTAGAGGTGGAATTAGAATTAGATCTTCTGATTCAAACTTGACTGTACTTTCCAGCCTAACAATTTTTTTCAACTGTATTATTTGAAGTGGCTTTTTTTTTAGCTCTGAATTTCCAAACCTGAGTTTCACAACTTAGTAACTGTTTATTAAAACTCATTCCCTACTGTGAAATAACTTTGGAGAAATCTGTGTACATAGCCCCTTCCTGAAGACATAACCTTTCCAATGAGAACCTTGAGGAAGCCTATTCATAAACCACCCCCCTCACCCCACCTTTTTTTTTTTTTTGAAGGAAATCTGCCAGCATTTCAGGGCTCATAGTTTCACAGGCAATGGATTTGTAGCAATAGTGGTTGAATCAAACAGAATTTACTGCAGTACAAGCTTTTGGAGAACAGGATTTTTAAATTTATATTTTAAAATATCTGAGGAAAAATGAATGACATGGATATCCAGAGGGCTTAAAGCAGAGCTGAGTCAGTGACCTGGGGAGAAGTTTCCTTGAGTGTTGTGAAGGTGACCTTCAAGTGATTTTCAGTTCAGTTCAGTCCAGTCGCTCAATTGTGTCCGACTCTTTGTGACCCCATGAATTGCAGCACACAAGGCCTCCCTGTCCATCACCAACTCCCGGAGTTCACCCAAACTCATGTCCATCGAGTTGGTGATGCCATCCAGCCATCTCATCCTCTGTCGTCCCCTTCTCCTCCTGCCCCCAATCCCTCCCAGCATCACAGTCTTTTCCAATGAGTCAACTCTTCACATGAGGTGGCCAAAGTATTGGAGTTTCAGCTTTAGCATCAGTCCTTCCAAGTGATCTTAGGACTTGAGAAAGTCAGACTTGCCCCTTTCAGCCTGGTGCTCAAAAGCCAGGAACCATATTCATAATGAAATCACTTTCACTTCTGGTGCCAGGGTAGAGGCTGTGTGTTCTTGTCTGAACCAAGTTTGCAGATCTTTTAGACACCCCCTCACCTCTACCCTTGTAGAGAACTGGCCCAGCTGCAAGATCTCAGAAATTTGTATAAGAACTTTGTGGCGAGCTTTATGTTTTTCCCCTCTCTTAGTAAATCAGGAATACTCTTGGTTAGTATTGTGTTTCCATCAAGCATTTTAGATCAGAGATAGTTTCAGTGTCTAAGTTCATGATAGTGACTCTGAAGCAAAGGATAAAACTTCAGATGAAACAGAAAGAATATTAAATTTTTCAATTTTATTTTAAATGTAGATTGAAAAGTTTGAATTCCCTTCTGATCTTACCCTTTCTCCTCAAGAAATGGTCCAGCTTTATGATACCTGCTGCTGCTAAGTCATGTTTGAATTCTGGAAACGTTGTCTCAGAGCTCAGGTAAACAGTAATTTAGCAACTGTTTTTGAATTGATTTTAGTGGATGGTAACTGCCATTAATCCTTCCTAATCATCTGAGCTATCACCCTTCCTAATCGTCTGCATCTGATCTTTGAAAATAACCAGTGGATTCTTTACAAAATAAGATTACTACTCCTCTAACAGCCTTCTGCTCACAGTTTGTGTTTTCCTGCAACTGGGGTGGAAAGCCCCTCAAACTCCTGAGCTTGCTTCCTCTTCTGCTTTCTGGAACAGGGCCACTTTTCCATCTCCCACACTGTGTGCCAGGTCCTGGGTTTCTATTCTTGCCTTCCTCTCCTCTCATGCCCCTTCCTTCTCTCTGCCCATCTATATTCATCTCCTGGTTCATTTTGATGCACACTCTTCTGTAAGGGTTCACCATCCCATTAGGTTTACACACCAGGAAGATAGGAGATAGTTCGCCCCCTGTTTGCAAGACACTTGTAATTCTGTTCATGAGACATAATGTCAAGAAGCACTTGGATTTTCTTGCATGATTTTACTGAATTTTGTGGCATTCCTTTTCAAGGAGTTGTGTCCAGAGGAATAAAATAAATTCATTTTATTTTGAGAATAAAATAGTCATTAGGAAGATAGATGCTAGAAAGTATGAAGAGAGCTTAAAGGCAGAACTGACAAGCTGGGTGAAGAATGGCCACACCAACAAGGTAATGTTCACACATGTTTTGGATGAAGCATCTCCATCATGACTGCACAGTATAACTCAAGGAAACAAGAGATGGAGATGGTCACACAGACATAGGAAACAAGCTTATGGTTACCAAAGGGAAGAGGGAAGGTGGGGAGGGACAAACTGGGAGCTTGGGATTAACAAACTATTAATACTATATATTAGATAGCTAACAAGGACCTGCTCTACAGCACAGGGAATTACAGTCATGGTCTTGTAATAACCCATAATGGAGTAGAATCTTCAAAAATACTGAATTACTGTCTTGTACAACTGAAACTAACATGATATTATAAATCAACTATACTTCAGTAAAAAATAAAGTCAGGACTTAGATATATTTAGCTAATACTAAGGGTCTTTGGGGGCTTCCCAAGTGGTGCTAGTGGTAAAGAACCCGCCTGCCAATGCAGGAGACATAAGAGACATGGGTTCCATCCCTGGGTTGGGAAGGTCCCCTGGAGGAGGGCATGGCAACCCACTCCAGTATTCTTGCCTGGAGAATCCCATGGACAGAGGAGCCTGGCGGGCTGCAGTCCGTAGGGTTGTACAGATTTGGACATAACTGAAGTGACTTAGAACGCACACAAGGGTCTTTGATTCTGTTACAAGAGAGATGTAAAGGCCCCTGGAATTAAATATAAGAACAACTATAATAACAATAAAAATAAATTTTAAAATAGTAGAAAAATTTTTTTGTTAATTTTTTACCCCTCTCTTAAGAGTATACAGGGAAGTAACTCTCTTCTGTAGACAGAGGAAACACACTGGGGTCGGCCCCTTGCCTGTGGGGTACCCAACCCCTCCTACAGGAACAATTACCAGGGGGCTCTGCTTGCTGCTGCCCCAGGAGGGGGACTTCTGATCTCCCAAAAGGTGGTTAGTGATGGGTGTGTGACCCAGAGCGCCCCATGTTCAGAATGAAGCTTGTAGCAAGGGGTATTCAGTCTCGACAGCTATATGTCAGTGGCAGCAGTGGCTGCCTGGATGGTTGAATTGTCTTTATCCCATTGCTTTCAAGGCACGCCTTCTTCTCCTCTCTTTACAAGTTTGATCTAGGGGCTGTGGGGAAAAGGGCTGAAAATGTGAAAAAGTTTCTACAGCAAAAGCAGAAGCGTAGAAGGCCCCCTGGGGCAGATAAAGAGGCCCACGACATGGCAAACAAACTGCACAAAGTGAAAAAAATCCATGGAGAAATACAAGACAGTGTGAGTATGCAGCTCAGTACATTGTGCTGGGAAAGCTGAAATAGTCGCACATCCCAGCAGGGAGGCCGCTGGCTGCACGGACCAGTTAATTGTCACTGGGACTTGTTTGCTGGCCAGTCCTGTGCTTGGAGAACTGTGTGTGCGGTGGGCCCCTCTGCCTGGGGGCCCTCATTCTGGGGCCCTAGTTCTTGGGGTCTAATTCTGACTCCTCTGGGTCTGAAATGCTTCCCGCCCCTCGCCCCCATCCTCATGTCCTCAGTGACGTCCTGGTCTTGAAGTGTCTACATCTTCCTTGGATGGTCCCAAAGTTCTTCTTGGAACCTGACCTTGAGGCTCCCTCCTATACTGCAGCTGACATTCAGGCTGATAACCTCAGCCTCACTCGCTCTTCCTTCTGGGCCATGGACCAGCATGTGTGGGCTTTGCCCTCACCTCTTCAGGTGCGCTTCCTACTACTCTCATCCAACAGTACCCTACACACGCCTCTCCCTAGGGCTGTGTCCCCCTGCACTGTCTCGTAATTTTGGGCCCTCCATCCCATGCCCCAGAGCATCTGTGTAGCAGCTTGCCTGAGGCATGCCCGCCCCTCTTCCCCCCAGCCCTGTCTGGACTTGTCCCTTTCCCCCGGGCTCATGCCACACTGCAGTACTTGGTGGGCCAGTTGTGATGCAATAGTCTCTTTCTCCTAAACTGTCACTCCCTTACAGCAGGGACTGTGCATTTCCTCTTTTTATCTCCAGCTGTTATTTTATGTGGTGTCCTGCTACTCACAGCTTACAAAATCAATTACATTCTCACAAATGTCGGTAGAAAGGAAAGGTGCTTTTAATCAGGATGCTAGCCATCTGGGCAAAGGGCGGGCTGAGTATCTGCTAGAAACACCTCTGAGATCCTGCTCGGCTGAATGGCATTGAAACATGTAAATTATCATATGTGAAATGAATCGCCAGTCCAGGTTTGATACATGTTACAGGGTGCTCAGGGCTGGTGCACTGGGATGACCCAGAGGGATGGGATGGGGAGGGAGGTGGGAAGGGGGTTCAGGATGGGGAGCACATGTGCACCCATGGTGGATTCAAGTCAATGTATGGCAAAACCAATACAATATTGTAAAGAAAAATAATAAATAAATAAATTTAAATTAAAAAATAAAAACCATTGAGCACCTAAAAATAAATAAATAAAATAAAAATAAAGGGAAGGAGGGGAGTCATCTCAGTGAATCACTGAGATGAGGTGGGTGAGTCGCCATCCCCTCCAGGCTTGAGGATGCCTAGAATCTTCCTCTGGATGTTCTCTTGTTCACGTAGTTTGGTCACACAGTTTACACAATTACTGAAGGGGAATCTCAAGAAGAAGTCTGGTCACCTATTAATTACTGATTCTCATTTCTTCTTCTCTGATCTCTGTAGAGAACCAAGCAGTCAGGCAACATATTGTGTGTCCAGACTTGAAAGGTGTGCTTGGGCAGAGACGAGCAGAGCCTGGGGCGCCTGGTTAAAAGTCAGAGGCAACGTAGCTCTGCTGAGTGACAAGGAGGGGACTGCATGCTGAGGAGGGCTTCCTGCAGAAGCTGCGCACATAGTCCCAGTGCACTGCGGGGCGGGCCGCAGCTATTCATAACTGTTTTGCAGTGAACGGCAGTTGCTTCCTTGAAAGTGGAAACAGCTTTTAGAGCTCCTCTGACTCAGATTTCTCACGTTCTAGAGCAAGTTAGGGTTTCCTGCCGACACTTCTGTGTGTCCTCCTTCCTCCGGCTGTGCTCGTCTCCTTGGTCGTGACAGCAGCTGTTGGCCTTTTCAGGCTCTAGTCTTCGATAGCTTTTCTTCACGGCTCTAGGAGTCATGGTTCCAAGCTGGATTCAGTTCAGTTCAGTTGCTGGATGGCATCACCAACACAATGGACATGAGTTTGGGTGAACTCCGGGAGTTGGTCATGGACAGGGAGGCCTGGCGTCCTGCGGTTCACGGAGTTGCAAAGAGTCAGACATGACTGAGCGACTGAATTCAACTGAAGTGAGCTGAATTATATGGTGTGCCTGATATTTTCATTTCATCATTTTAATGAGATTTAAATTAAATGAGATGAGAGGTGATCATTATCACCCACAAGTGTTCTTGCTGCTAGAGACTCTGCTGACCGATGCAGACAGCTCGGGGTGCTGTGGACATCCTGTTATCAAGAATTCTCATGTATTTTCAATCTAGACACAATATTCACTTAATGGAAATATCAGCTTTATGCATTTTTACTGATTCAGTAAAGAAGCAAACTATTCATAACGACCCAAATTCTGAAAAAAGAAGGAAAATTTGAAGAAGAAACCTGTCTAAAGCAATAAAGACTCAGAGGAGAAATTATGAACAGTGGAGTATTTCTAGTTGAATTGTGGTGTTAAGTCCTTAATCAATGAATGTTTCAGCTGTTTTTATACTTCCAGCTTTCATTTATGACAATGTGGCTTCTTTCCCTCTTTATGACACCCCCAGTTAATTGTACTATACTTCTGGGGGACATCCAGGAGAGGGTCACTGAGTATTTTAATAAGTATACAATATTTTACGGTAATTTTCTTCATTGTAGTTACTTTTTTTCTTCCTTTTCCTTAGAAGTGCAAATTATAAATTTATTTTTTTTTAGAAATTGCAAGTTTACAAATTTGCTTAAAATGGAATTTGTGAATGTTGATACCCACTTATAAAGGATAGCCACTAAAATATCAAAACCTAGTCAGGCCAAATATTCTAACATCTGAGACTCATTTTAGAATAACTTTCAAGAAATATGATTTTAGTTTTTTGGTGCCTTTATTGTCTTCAGTTCAGTGGCTCACTCGTGTCCGACTCTTTGTGACCCCATGATTCACAGCACACCAGGCCTCGCTGTCCCTCACTCCCGGAGTATACCCAAATTCATATCCATCGAGTCAGTGATGCCATCCAGCCATCTCATCCTCTGTTGTCCCCTTCTCCTCGTGCCTTCAATCTTTGCCAGCATCAGATTTTCAAATGATTCAGCTCTTCGCATGAGGTGGCCAAAGTATTGGAGTTTCAGCTTTAGCATCAGTCCTTCCAAAGAAATCCCAGGGCTGATCTCCTTCAGAATGGACTGGTTGGATCTCCTTGCAGTCCAAGGGACTCTCAAGAGTCTTCTCCAACACCACAATTCAAAAGCATCAATTCTTCAGCATTCAGTTTTCATCACAGTCCAACTCTCACATCCATACATGACCACAGAAAAAACCATAGCCTTGACTAGATGGACCTTTGTTGGCAAAGTAATGTCTTTGTTTTTTTAATATGCTATCTAGGTTGGTCATAACTTTCCTTTCAAGGAGTAAGCGTCTTTTAATTTCATGGCTGCAGTCACCATTTACAGTGACTTTAGAGCCCCCCAAAATAAAGTCTGACACTGTTTCCACTGTTTCCCCATCTATTT
>SJYC01102324.1:0-14149 GCA_006408675.1 Madoqua kirkii | reverse complement strand
TTTTTTTTTTCTCATTCTAATATATAAAGCAACCTGGAAGACAATCTTCATTATAATAGTTGCATGATTCCCATCTGCACTCAGGATTCTTTCCTAGCATTTTCCTTATCTACTCTTGAGAGAAATAATAACCAGAATGCAATATGTGAGTCTTTTCTGGTACTCAGGTGTCTTTCTGAGATGAGGGGATGGTGGAGGATAGGTTTGGGTCTGGAAAGGCTGCAGTGATTCCTCACCCTGCTGACCAGGCCTCTCTAAGGGCTGCACAGGCTGTCACCTGTGCCTCCTAGTGACTTCCTGGTGGAAACAGACCCCAGCTCATCTCAAGGCTGCTCTTGGCACCTCTAGAATATCTGCACAGTGTATGTTAGAGTGAAAGTCCAGCAGATACAATTTTCTATACTTCAACTGTGAAGCATTTGAATTTGTATGCAGTTTTTAGGAAAACTGAATTTTTCTGTCAAATTTGATGTCAAAAACTGGAGATAGAAAATAAATAAGGCTTTAGTTAGCCTGAGGGATGGGATAGTCAGAAGGTTTTGCTAATTCCTGTTAAATCCATATGAGTACTTACACTTAAAATATATTTAAATGGTAAGCTGATAAATCTGGGTAATTAAAGCCTGATAAATGTCCTCTAATAAGACAAGTACATTTTAGGTTTGAATTACTTGGCATTCTTTTCACCTGGCATTTATAGGCGTAACCTCAAACTTAAAAAAACAAAAACAAAAACAAAAAGAAAGAAACTTAAAAAAAATACAAGCAATATATTTACTGATTTTCCTGATATTTTATATTCAGTTTTTAAAATTTGAATTTCAGGGCAAGATTGGAGAGTATGATTTTGTGGGAGGCTGAAATAAGTGAAATGAAGAAAAGCCTTAGGAAGCATTATGAAGTTCCTCCAGACTGCATTTACACTGAGCACTCGGTTGTGGACAGTCAGGTAGGAGGAAAGTATGGGACTACATTTGAGGTGTGTGTGTAATTGTGTGGCTGGGGCTGCTCCAGTGACACAACCATAGCCTAAGCAGCTTAAACAAGAGGAATTTGCTTTCTCAGAGGTCTGGAGCATGGAAGTCAGAGATCAGGGTGTTGGTGTGGTCCGCTCCTTCCGAGTCCATGAGGGCCTGTGTCCTTGGTTTGTAGATGGCATTTCCAGTCCCCACCACCTGCGGGTTCTGCCCCAGACACAACTGCTCCTTGTAAGAGGACTGTCTAGCGCTGCACTCTCCCAATCTACTCGAGAGAAACAAGAACCAGAATGCAGTGTTCGTCTTTTCTGATGCTTTCAGGTGTATTTCTGAGCACTGTTTTAATCATTGTTAAGTTACAGAGTGAAACCTTTAATTTGATATTTCTGACTCTTTGGTGTTTCAGACTTTAATGAAGATCCTATGCAGACTGTGGGAGATGAGAAGAGGCTAGAAGCTGTGTGGTCTGTTACGGCGGGGCAGCAGGTACCATTACAGGTCAGTGGAGATTAGGCAGGGACAAATGGTGGAGACACTCTTCAGGCTGAAGCACATCAAGGCTGGTGAACTTTGAGATAACTTTCCTAAAGCACTGTCTTCATCCCTTTGGACTGAATGTCCCCTGATAGCTTATAGGGGAATATGCCCTGACATCACCTTTCTCTCCCCCAGGTCCCTCCACTTACCAGCTTCTGCTAACACAGCATTTTTATTTTGTTCTTTCAATACATTTTTACATAGTTCATATACAAAGTATGCGCAACTTGGGATCCTGTCTGCTTTGCCTTTGAGCTTCTCAGGTGGCTCAGCAGTAAAGAATCTGCCTGCCAATGCAAGAGGTTTGGGTTCGATCCCTGGGTCGGGAATATACCCCGGAGAAGGAACTGGCAACGCACTCCAGTATTCTTGTGTGGGAAATCCCATGGATAGAGGAGCCTGGTGGGCTACAAAGAGTCGGACACAACTGAGCAACTGAGCATGCCAATGTAATCAAGTAAATTATTAATGAACACTACATAGTCAACATCTTTTAAGTGCATCATAATACACACACACACATATACTCTACTTAGACATTTTCTTGACATTTTCTGGTTTATACATTTATACCAGCATTTCTGATTATTGAAATGACTGTTTCAGAGGGCAAGAGTATTATTAAGGCTCTAGAATTATATTGCTATTTTCCCCCCAGGATGGGTCTATTTGTTGTGACTGATGTTGAGTATTGTGGTTAAAAAGTAGAGCTGTGAGTGTAGGTCAGAGAGTTTCCTGTTTGCCACCCACCACACCCCCCAGCTCCCCACATTACTCACATCTTTACATCATCATGGTGCCTTTGTCACAGCTTTCATTTTCCTACAGTGTGGTCAAAATTACATAAAAGAATGACCCTAGAAAATGCTTAAATTAAAATTATTAATATATGAATAAAAATTTTGAAAGAGCACACACAAAAGAGAGGCTTCCTGTTCAAGATGGCAGAGCAGAAGGACATGTGCTTATTTCTTCCTGTGAGAGCACCAGAATTGCAGCCAGCTGTTGAACAGCCATCAGCGGGAGGACGCTGGAACCCACATGTGAAAAAGAGGGAAAAGTGTCCCAATAGTGTATGTATCAGAAGTGGCAGTTGTTTGAGGTAATGCCCAAAGGAAGGGTAAAATTACTGATCAGTTTTAGAATTTTACTACTATGGATTGTGTCCATTTGTCAGAGCCCACTGAAAGAACAGAATTTGAGAGTGGAGCTTCCAAACCCAAGAGGAAGAACAGCTGGCAGGAGAAACAGCTGATCAATGAAACGTAGTCAGGAGAGCAGACACAGTGATTCAAAACACTGGACAAATAAAAGGCACAGTATCAACTGGTAGGCATATCATCAAATAGGACAATTATGTTAAATATATTGGATGTGTATAACTCTAATTAGCAGGACAATATTTTGAACTTGGTTACCAAAATACCCAAGTAGATATTGATTATATGGTACACATTAAAACATAAGAGGAAAAGAATTGAAAGGTAAAGTGCAATAATAACCAAAAGAAAGCTGATTCAGTAATAACCAAAATAAGTGGATGCTTAAATGAAATAAAATATATTTTAAGGTAAAATCATTACTTCAGGGATGGATGGCACCACCATTAGGAAGGTATACTAATTTAGTGTTTTTACGTGATATCATAAGATCAAAATGTATAAAGAAGAAACCAAAATGGGAACAGGAAAATACGGAGGTGATCAATAAAATACTACGCAGGCAAACACAGGTGGTGCAGGTCAGCTGGTACTTAGAGGATAATGTATAGCCCCGGTGACAAGAAGAGAGAGAAACAAAAGAGGGTGTGAACAACCTTTGTTAAATCTGGAGCAAGGTAGCATATGGCAGAGTCCAACTGGTGGCTTCAGTTTCTTCTAAAAAATGTGAGTCAAAATAGTATTTTCAAATAAAAGTAGGAAAGCAAAAACCTCAGGAAATATCCTTTTTCCTATATCTTATCTCTTCTGATGCCATCACATCTTACCTACAATCACCTAAAAACCTCCTTCAGATTATTCAGCTTCCACTCACCCCTTCTTAAGAGTAGTTCAGAGCACCAAAGCAAGAGGAGAAATATGCTAAACTCGGGCTACTCTGCTTTCTCTTACAGTCTAAGCTCCTCAGAGTGGTGCTCTGAGTGCTCGATGCGACCTGACCCCTGCTGCGCCACTGATCCTATCTCCTCCTCTTTTCTTGCCTTGGAAGTCCTATTTAAATCTTCATCTTTGTTCTTGGCTGTGCTGGGTCTCTGTCGCTGCTCGGGCTGCTGCCTGGCTTCTCTTGTTGTGAGCACGGGCTCTAGGCTGGGTGGGCTCAGTAGCTGCGGCACCCAGGCTTGCTTGCTCCATAGCACGTGGGATCTTCCTGGATCAGGGATCAAACCTGTGTCTCCTGCACTGGCAGGTGGATTCATTACCAGTGAGCCACCAGGGAAGCCCTAGAAATCTTTTAATGTAAAATCAATACTCCTTTTATAACCTATTGCTTTTATTTATGCAAAAATTGAATGCTTACCGAATGGCTTTGGTTTCATATTTTTCTGTAATCTAAAAGTGATAGATAATTGTAATATTAAGGAAAAACATTGAAAAGAAATGAAATCCCTGTAAGACATAACTATTTCAAATGAAAATATCAAGTTTGCAGTTTTGGTTACACTGGCTACTCTCTGGACTTTTATATAACAAAAATGATTTCAGAGGGTCTAATTCAGTTAATATTCAATGCCTTCCTATACAGCTGTGTTTTCTATGTTAAATTTATTTTTCTGTATCCTCATTCACAGATGAAAACAGCTATGTCAACTCTTGCTTTGGGAGTTAATATGCCATGCCATGTGAATCAGTTGCTTTTACGGAAGATTCTCTTTTTTTTTTTTTGGATGCCTTAAACTTCTGACAGGTATTGATGCCTTTTGTTATGTTTGTATACGTGAGATTTGGCAACATCCATTCAGTGAGCTGAGATACACCATGCTTATTCTGAAACATTTGGGGACTATAAAATACTGAAAATAGATTCTAGATATATGATATCTGATGCATATGACTATTTTTAAAGATGTTTTCCAGTCATTAATTAAATAGATTCATTTTCTTAAGAATATTCTTGCTTTGGTAAATATTATTGAACTGAACAAAAATGATATGAAATGTCATAAATGTTCTCAGTTAAGACTAGTTTCTGGAAATATATGGAAATAAGACAGAAATTTCTCCTTCCTGCTTAAAAGTCATGACCTTTAACAAAGATGTTACTGAAGAAGTAAACACATTTTAATAGTGATTTTGTGAAATCAGACAATACTTTGAAGTTTGTTAAAATTAATAATGCTAAGACAGAATGCTTTCAGGATTTTTAAAAGTTTAACATTCTATATAGTCTAGGTAAGTGTGACGTTGGTGGAGATAGGATTCGATCTAGGTGGGTGTGACCATTGATGGAGACAGGGATGAGGCTGCTGACGAGCTGTGTATCCTCTCTCTAGATGTCCGCCCATGCAGGCAGACATGGGGAGGACCTCACAGGAAGTGTATTCTTCCACAACATCCTATTACCCAAGACAGAATGGCTTCTGAGATCAAATGTGCCTGAACTGAACGACCAGTTTCCTCTAAGCCTTTCCTTGGTTCTCAGATGCATGCTGTTAGTTGCCAAGGCAGATGATAAGGTATTAATACATGTTTCAGAGGATCTGACTCAACTCAATAAATAGAACCATTCCCCTCTATTGTGTGATATTGCCTGAGCTCCATAGGCTGCAGGGAATAAAATGACCGTGTGCCTCAAATAAACCCACGTGATGTTTGATTCTACTCCACAGAACCCAAAAGCAATCTTATAACCTCCATGCTTCCAAACATATGGAAAATTTAGCCCTTGACTTTACTGCTGTAATTTCTCCTGGGCTCTACTTATATTAGACAAGAGACATTTTTTTTCTGTAGATATATCTTGTCTGAAATATTTTAAAAGTCAAATTTCAAAGAAGTAATTAATGGTTTAAAAATGTACATGATACTGAAATGTTTATAATTCTTGGTTCTATATTTTTATACTTTATGTTTACATACATATAATATAAAACATTATGTAATATTTATAATAAATATAGTTTAATAATATATTTAATAAATATAATTTTAATACTAATTTATTATAATAAATAAGATACATTTTAATAAACTTAAGAGCAATATGGAATGCCTAATTTAAAGTATAGAAATTCATCATACCTTATACATGGTACATATATATACAGGCCACCATGTTTTATAATAATAGCGTCTAATGGTCCCATGGGTGTTGCATCTGAAGACAGTACAGAGTCTGCCCCATGTCTAACTTCGTGTTTTGATGTGTAGGCATTGTCAGCTCTCCAACGTTCACTGATGGCCTTCAAGCAATCAAGTATCAAGTGGATGTTGAAATTGTATTTTATATATTCTTTACAATTCTTGGTCACAGAGGTAAGATTTATACTATTTTTACCAAATCTAAGTGTTAGTTTTTGCCTCTATTGTACCGAAATTTGCTTTGTTAATGATTTATTTGTTGGATTTTTCTGAGATTTAGAGACAGAGGTTAGCTTGTTGGAACTGGTTTCCAGGGATTCCTGGATCAAGAGTGCCCACTGGATATTCTGGGCTCGTCTCCCATTTACACTACCACGAACCCTCCAAGTTTGTTTTAGTGAGCTTACTGGTGAAAGGTTTATTTTACAAGTTGTGTGTGCCAACTGACATCAACCAGAAATGCTTTTTCCACACTCCTACTCATTAAACTGTGCTTGCACATGCACATCCCCCCACACACCACAGGCACACCATCATACCACACACACATACAACCCACATGCTCTCATGCACACCACATAGACACCACACACCACACAAATATACAGTCATCAGTCAGTTCAGTCATTCAGTCGTGTCCGACTCTTTGCAGCCCCATGAACTGCAGCATGCCAGGCCTCCCTGTCCATCACCAACTCCCAGAGTCTACCCAAACCCATGTCCATAGAGTCAGTGATGCGTCTAACCATCTCATCCTCTGCTGTCCCCTTCTCCTCCTGCCCTCAATCTTTCCCAGTATCGGATCTTTTCCGGTGAGTCAGCTCTTGGCATCAGGTGGCCAAAGTATTGGAGCTTCAGCTTCAGCATCAGTCCTTCTAATGAACATTCAGGGTTGATTTCCTTTAGGATGGACTGGTTGGATCTCCTTGCAGTCCAAGGGACTCCTCTCCAACACCACAGTTCAAAAGCATCAGTTCTTCTGTGCTCAGCCTTCTTTATGGTCCAACACTCACATCCATAGCTGACTACCGGAAAAATCTTAGCTTTAACTATACAGACCTTTGTCGGCAAAGTGATGTCTCTGTTTTTTAACACACTGTCTAAGTTTGTCATCACTTTTCTTCCAAGTAGCAAGCATCTTTTAATTTCATGGTTGCAATCACCATCCCCAGTGGTTTTGGAGCTCAAGAAAATAAAATATGTCACTGTTTCCATTGTTTCCCCATCTATTTGCCATGAAGTGATAGGACTGGATGCCATGATCTTAGTTTTTTGAATGTTGAGTTTTAGGTCAACTTTTTCACTGTCCTCTTTCACCCTCATCAAGAGGCTCTTTAGTTCCTCCTCTCTTTTTGCCATTAGGGTGGTGTCATCTCCATGTCTGAGGTTGTTGATATTTCTCCTGGAAGTCTTGATTCCAGCTTGTGATTCATCCAACCTGACCTTTTCATGGTGTACTCTGCATGGAAGTACAGATTATACTACAAGGGTGACAATAAACAGCCTTGTTGTATTACAAAGTAATATAATTTATTTGTAATTAATTTTATTTATTTAAAATTCACCAAACATCTGAAAAGTGACTTCAAATCCTTCTTACCTTGAAATTTTAAGTTTAGGTATTAAGAACTGATCCAACATATTTCTAAGATGATGATTTTTTTTCTTTAAAGTTTTGAAAAATTACAGTCTTTGTTTTACGCAGGCCAAAAGACATTTTCTGAAGACATAATGGAGACTCTAGTGGTGGTATTAGCAAATCTTTTTGGGTGACGATATTTTCTTCAGTGTGTGAAAAACTTTGAAAAGAGATTTTTTTCATTCAGTGGTAAGAAAAAAATATCCCACAACCTTGTGATTTTATCAGAACTCTTCCCATTGTAACCTGCAGTGAAATTGTGTTCTTATAATGACAAAAGCTTTGCTGTTGCTCACTAGAATCGCTTCTTCATCCTGCCTCAGCCAGTTCTGGGCATTTGCCAGAACCAGACAAGGCTAAGCTTGAGCTCCTATTTAAATATGGCAAACTTTATTCCTGACAGAGATTCTTGGCAAGCTATCATAGAGGAGTTTTTTTGTCACATTGAAATAAATTTCAAACAACATCACATTCAAAATGGAGAAATCATAGCCACAGGGACATTTATATCTGAAACGAGATGATGTGAACGTTCAGTTTAGCAGTCATTTGAAAATGTCATTATGGAAATTTTAGTGACTGCCAAATGGCACGAAATAAAACTAGGGTGGATGCCTTGGGTAGGTGAGCAGAGAGCAGGGAGCAGGGCCAACCGATATGAAACCAGACTCTGTGCTGCCGAGCCTCAGCATGCGGGTGGCGTAAGCGCTTTCTTCATCTGCCAGCCTTTGCTGAGAGGATTGAATGGATGGATGTGTGCAGTGGCTGAGAACAGTGCTTGGCACGTGGAAATAGTAAGTGTTCTATCTCATTTCACAATTATTGTTATTTATGGACAAAATGGCTGTTGAAAAAGGCAGTAGACTTGGCAGAAAAATAATTACAATTCATAGCAGTTTAATATGTCTTCAGATGCAAAATAGATCCAATGAAAGGGACAGCTTTCCCATACACTAAAGTGATAAAGGAAAGAAAGTATAAAATAATTGAGTAGAAAATGCAAATTAACAAGACACCACAGTTTCTTGTAAATCTGGCAAAGATTACAATGAACAGTTGTGTTGATAGGATTATACATAGGTAGATCCTTTACAAATGTTAATATAGTATTTACTTCTTGAAATTTATAGTAGTGATACAATCAGAAATACAAACACAGTGATGCAAACTGCATTAGCTTCCTCAGGCTGCTGCCAGAGGCGAGGTGGGTGAGACACAGAGGGCTGCCTTCTCTCTGCTGGAGGTGAGTCCAGGCAGGACTGGCCCCTCTGCAGATGGCGAGGTAGGGCCTGCTGTCTGCCTCCCTGCGCCTTCCTCAGCTTGTGTACACATCACCATCATCTCTGCCCCCATGTACCTGAATACGTGTCACCTTTTCCCCTTTATAGGGGCACTCGCCACTAGGTTAGAAGCCCACCCTACCTCATCTTAGCTAACTGGGTGTGCAGTGATGCTCTTTCTTTTCTTTCTCCTTAAATTTTAATTTATTTTTGGCTGAGCTGAGTCTTTGCTGCTGCTCAGGCTTTCTCCAGTTGCAGAGAGCAGGGGCTACTCTTTGTTGTGGAGCATGGGTTCGAGGGCACGTGGGCACAGGAGGTGAGGTGCTGGGGCTCAGCTGCTCTGCAGCAGGACTGAACCCGTGTCTCCTGCACCAGCAGTTGGACTCCCGACCACCAGACCACCAGGGACATTCTGACCCTGTGTCTGTTTTTTTTAATTGATTAGCTAATAGTGTCTGGCTGTGCTGAGTCTCCCTTGCCGTGTGGGCTTGCCTCTGGTTGTGGCGAGTGGGGGCTGCTCTTTGGTTGTGGTGCCCAGGCTTCTCATGGCAGCGGCCTGACTTGCTGTGGCTCCCAGGGTCTAGGGTGTGCACTCAGCAGCTGGGTACACAGGCTTAGTTGCTTCTTGGCATGTGGGATCTTCCTGAACAGGGATGAAACCCATGTTCCCTACACTAGAGGGCAGATCTTTGCACCTGACTCCATTTCTTAATAAGGTTACATTTGTAGGTACTGGGGCTTAGGATTTCAGGACAGGATTTGTTGAGGGACATGATTAAACCTAATGCAGAATAATTATTCACCATTGAAAATTGAATGCCGCTCACATGTCAACAAGCAGGAAATGGTTAGGTGAATTCTAACATAAAAGCCCCATAGCAATATAATATAGCCACTAAAATTCACCCTTGCAGATAATATTCTGTGACATGGAAAAGTGTTCCAGAAGTAATGTTGAGTATAAAAATCAAACAAAAATCCTACAACATCAGTTTGAATGTAAAACACAGGAAGGAAATACCATATGCCCAGACCTTTATAACCTGCATGCCTGGGTGGTGAGATCACAAGTAACTTTAGTGTGTGTGTGTGTGTGTGTGTGTGTGTGTGTTTAATACTCCGCTGTAAATAATGAAGCTTACACTTAGAAACATATTCCCATCCAGACTTGTAGAATTCTCATGACGCTGTGTCCCCCAGACTCTGGGCTGCCCTGCCTGGTCTGTGATTGGCCATACCCATCTCTTTCGTGTGCCCAGGTAGTTCTGAAGGCCCTGCCTGAGGACTTGGCCACCGTGGCAGAGGAACACAATGACAGAGGTCAGAACGTTGTTCCCTTCCTCCTGACAATTTCTAAGCTGGCTGACATGAGCAAAGAATGCCAGCTGCCGCTCTCAGAGATTGATAAGGCTGAGAATGTCCATGCTGTATAGTCAAGAGCAGAAGATAAATGGCAAAATCTTGAGATAAAATTAAGCATTAGAATACAAGGGGAAAACTTAGGCAGGAAGAACACTGAGGAAACACACATCATCCTGCAGACTTGTGCTGTGCAACGGTGCTCCTACAGTATGTTATTTGGAGTCAGCTAAACCACCACAGATTTGATTTGACACTAAATGCTTAAAACACATCTACATTTTCTGGCATTATGATAAGCTAACAGACCATCAGTTCAGTTCAGTCACTCAGTCGTGTCCAACTTTTTGCGGACCCCATGGACTGTAGCACGCTAAGCTTCCCTGTCCATCACCAACTCCCGGAGCTTGCTCAAACTCATGTCCATTGAGTCAGTGATGCTATCCAACCATCTCATCCTCTGTCGTCCCCTTCTCCTCCTGCCCCCAATCCCTCCCAGCATCAGAGTCTTTTCCAATGAGTCAACTCTTCACATGAGGTGGCCAAGTTACTGGAGTTTCAGCTTTAGCATCATTCCTTCCAAAGAACACCCAGGTCTGATCTCCTTTAGAATGGACTGGTTGGATCTCCTTGCAATCCAAGGGACTCTCAAGAGTCTTCTCCAACACCACAGTTCAAAAGCATCGATCCTTCAGCCTCAGCTTTCTTTATAGTCCAACTCTCACATCCATACAATTTAGTCCATAATATCCCTTTTTCTCTTGATGCTGTTTGTCTTTTGGTCAATACTGATGTCCTCACTAGTTAAGCTTTCAAATCTGAATAACTTTGGAAATAGTTAAAGAAGGGCCATTGGCACTACGGGGCCCATCAGTATGTGTGCACTTCCTTGAGTACACCATGAGGGCAGCAAGGAAGCCCAGGCATTGTGCATGCCTTTGAGGAAAGGAGAGAGTAAATGAAAAAAGTAACAGAATATAAGGAAAGTGCACCCATCTGTGCCAAATGAAGTAAAGGCTTAGGAAGTACAGAATACACTCCGTGCCCAGGACGATGAGGAAGAGGATCTGAGAGGGGACTAAGAGGGATGTCAGAAGGGACAGTGTCCTTCCCTCGCTTCTGGAAGAACCAGGGAGGGAAGAGGAGCAGTTAGCTCCACCTAGGTTGATTTTTATTTCTAGATAGACTGTTCTATTGGAATGTGGGAGGCTTAGGAGTGACAAGGAGGAAAGGGTGGGTTCTTTCAGTCATCGAATGTGAAATTAGCCAGCGCTGAGGCCCTTCTCAGGAAAGGATGTCACTTTCCAGGAAACCGCCTGCATTTCTGCCGAGGGCTCAGTATGCTTGCCTGTCTTCTGACTTTCTCTGGGGCGATGTCTATGGGCAGGCTAATGCCCCCTCCCTGCAGAGCAGTGGGGTCCTGGTCCTGGGACCCCCTGAGCTGGTGATGTGGTCAAGGGACGTTCTCTGCCCTGCTGATCTCAGAGAACAAGTCTGGGACGAGGGAAGAGGGGAGGGGAGGGCAGAATGTAGACAGAGAGAGACCGCATGAGACGCTGCTGTGCCTCCTCCTCCACTCACACTAACCTCTCAGGCCTGGGTTGGGGGAGCTCAGCCAGAGCTGGTGGGGCACAGGGAGGAGGGTGAGGCTGCCGTTCCTGCCCTGCTGGATTATGAAGAGGAAACCTAGCCTAACTGGGCAGTGAGGCCAGTTTTAACACTGTTACAAGAAATCTTGCAGCTCTGAAGCATCTTTTAAAACAACTTTTTATTTGAAATACAGTGATTTACAATGGTGTGTTGGTACCTTAAAAGAAATTAACCAATGATGAAATGCATTGTAAAGGACTGGTTGGTGGTCTTGGGGTTTGTCAGATCACTGGACTCTGTTGCTTTGTCAACAGTGTTTATCCAGTTCCTGGGTAGGGACGCAGCAGCCCCGTGGGACCAGTTGATGAGGACAGATAACAGCGCCCATGACACAGACCAGAACAGCTGTAGTGTGGGAAGAAGGCCTTCCTAGTGCTGGTCCAGCAGTACCATCCTTATCTGTTCATCTTAAACATTTTCCTCTTGAAAGCACTTCATCAGTTGCCTGGTAATAATGGAAAAAACTGAGGCTTCCCAGTAGTGTTAGTGGTAAAGGACCTGCCTGCCGATGCAGCAGATGCAAGAGGGTTGGGAGGATCCCCTGGAGGAGGAAATTGCAACCCACTCCTGTATTCTTGCCTGGAGAATCCCATGGACAGAGGAGCCTGGTGGGCTACAGTCCATGGGGTCACAAAAGAGTTGGACGTGACTGAAGTGACTCAGCATGCATGCACCAAGGGAATAAACAAGTCTGTTTAGCTTTAAATAATATTGTGTCTAACCAGAGAACAGTGTTCAGTCGCTTCCTTCTTTGATTTCCTGCTTCATTTCTTCTAGACTTTCTGGGTGAAGAATGTGTGGACTCTGCGGGTCTGCCCCTAATGCCTGGGACAGAGCAGGCCTGCAGTCTCCCTGTTTGCCTGCCCAACACAAGCGATCAAGACCTGCTTGACATCAGTGTGGCAAAAGACATGTGTGGACATATGGCTGAGCTTCCTTTCATCATGTTTACTCACTTAAGAGAAATAATTTCATCATGATTATAGTAGTAGCTGTGTTCAGCAGACCTTAAGAGTATATACTTGAGTAAGTAAATCTCGAGTTTTCCCTGGCGGTGCTAGTGGTAAAGAATCCACCTGCCAATGAAGGAGGCATGAGATGCAGGTTCAATCCCTGGGTCAGGAAGGGCCCCTGAAGGAGGGCACCCACTTCAGTATTCTTGCCTGGAGAATCCCCTGGACAGAGGAGGCTGGTGGGCTACAGTCCTTGGGGTAGCAAGGAGTCGAACACAAGTGGGGGAGCGACTGAACAACAAGAACAAATATATCTTACTCTTATTCCAAAACAAGAATTCAAACTTTTCACTGAAGTGTAAAAACAAATCTTTAAAAATACTTGAGTGGTTTTTAAATAGAACGTTAAATGAGGTAAGGAAAAGACATGACTGAGTGACTGAACAACGACAAAGCCGATTTCTGATGTGGTTGTTTTAGGTGCACAAGAACTTGATGTGGTTATACTTAGACACATCTATTCTTTATTGTGTTCTTTTCCCACATAGGTGATCACAGTATGTTCAGTGGAGTCACCTGTGCCCTTCGCGGTCGTTTTGCTTATCTACTTGATAGATGGTAGCGTGCATATGTTAACTCCAGGCACTTCATTTATTTCTTTCCTCTAACTTTTTTTCTAATCATAAGTTGGTTTTTAATTCTGCCAGTCTGTTTCTGTTGTGAGAGTTCATTTTTTGTATGAATATATGGATTCCCCCTTTAAGTATGCTGTATGATATTATTCTTCCTATCTCTGATTTACTTCACTTAGTAATGTTATCTCTTTGTGCTGCTTTCAGTGACACTGTTTTGTTCTGCTTTCTGGATGAATAGTATCCCGTTTATAGATGTAGCAGTATTCATTTTTCTCTGGATAGACATTTTGGTGGATTCTGGGTCTTGACTGTGGTAAATAGTGGTGCTGAGAAAATAGAGATGCACAAGCCATTTGGAATTATGGTTTCTACGTCTTGGCATAGGAGTGTAATTGCTGGATCATGTGGTAACCCTGTTAAAGGAACTTTAGTTTTTAAGGAACTTTAGTTCCTTAGACTTTAAAACTTAAAAACTCAAGTTCCTTTTAGTTTTCTCTAGTTTTTAAGGAACCTCCATGCTATTTTCCATCCTGGCTGCACCCATTTCCATCTCCACTTCTAGAGTGATGGAGGATGCCTTCTTCCCGATGCCCTGAGCAGCACCTATTCTTCCTAGATCCTTCAGATGATGGTCCTTCTGACTGATCATCATAATGTTGATTTGCATAGGTTTACCGATTAGTGGTGTGGAATATCGTTCCATGTGCTTTTTTACGTTATACAGTGTGACTCCAACTTTCTGCTTGAAATTGGCTTCTTGTAAGTCTGCCCTGTTTTGAGTTCTTCTCAGATGATTTATCCCAGGACATTCCTTGAGGGCA
>SJYC01102322.1:0-23319 GCA_006408675.1 Madoqua kirkii | reverse complement strand
GTATTCTTTTTAAGGGCTGAGTAATACTTCATTGTGTATATGTACCACAGCTTTCTTATCCATTCATCTGCTGATGGACATCTAGGTTGTTTCCATGTCCTGGCTATTATAAACAATGCTGCAATGAACATTGGGGTACATGTGTCTCTTTCAATTCTGGTTTCCTCGGTGTGTATGCCCAGCAGTGGGATTGCTGGGTCATTAGGCAGTTCTGTTTGCAATTTTTTAAGGCATCTCCACACTGTTTTCCATAATGGTTGTACTAGTTTGCATTTCCACCAACAGTGTAAGAGGGTTCCCTTTTCTCCACATCCTCTCCAGCATTTATTGCTTGTAGACTTTTGGATCACTATCTAGTTTTGTCATAGCATTTCTTCCAAGGAGCAAACATCTTGCCCACTACATTTCTATTATGCTCATCAACTTGAAAAAATTATTTTATCTTTCAATCTGCTTTGCCCCAAAGCACCATATCCACCAATAACCATGGAAACAAGCAGCAAACATTTGACATGTGTACTTCTCTCATCCATTGATTTCACTCTGAAAGTACATCTCCACCCTTCTGGCACAAGAATATTCTAAATGTAAATCATTTGCTTGTTTATCTTGCCACTGAATCTGAAGTGAAAACAGAAACAAATATACAAGCAATATCTTAATCATGAAAAAAATATTTAGCCTCAAAATTCCCCAGGTTGCTCTTGGAAAAAAATCATGAAGATAAAATGATTAGATTTTTTCCTTCCAACAATTAATTCCTCTCTGTGCATGAGTATGTATTTAAATATTAAAATAGTCATGTGCCTCAAATAATAATGTTTGTAAATACCCTGGACCCGAATGCTTAGTAGGGTGAGAAACTTATACCCAAAGAAGGGAATAATCTGTCCAGTTTTAAATGTCCTTTTTCTAAAAGGCTAGAACATTTGAAGTTTATATTGTAGCAAGTTTTAAAGTTTCCCCTACCATATCCAACAGGCATTATGTAATTCTACTGTCATTCACAAATCTCTGCAGGTAATTAAGTTATTACCCAAGATTGTAACATTTGTTAATTGAGGTCGTCAGTTCTACAAACCTGTGTTTAGGAAAGTCTCTGTGGTATATTATGTTGCTTTTGAATTGGATTTCAAGAGATTTGAAATCACCTCTCTAGATTCTTCCATTTATAATTTAAGTATTAACGTCTAAATCTCTTCATTCATAAAGTAAAAATAGTAGTAGCTGTTTCAGTCTACCCATCTGTGCTGTGCTGTGCTCAGCCATGTCTGACTCTTCGTGACCCTCGTTGACTATAGGCTGCCAGGCTCCTCTGTCCATGGAATTTTCCAGGCAAGAACACTGGAGTGGGTTGCCATTTCCTTCTCCAGGGGATCTTCCTGACCCAGGGACTGAACCCTCATCTCTTGTGTCTCCTGCTCTGGCCAGCAGATTCTTTACCATGCAGTACCTGGAAAGCCCCATTGGCAGTCTCCCCTAGGAAATTCATAAAAATTAGATTGTTAATTAGGTGAAGTACTTAGAGATCTTAGGAGAAGGATGTTTCATAAAGTGTAACATGTCTTTGTAATTTATGTGAGGTTCTGCTTTATGTATGAGATGTCCCCCTGTTGAAAAGATTCCAGGAAGCACTCACAGGCATGTGAGATGAGGGCAATCAAAGTTTCCCTCTTGTTCAGCTCCCTATCTCAATACCGTTGTTCCCTGTTTTTTGGCTCTCCACCGGCAGAATCCTTCGATGTTGAGCAACCTTCTGGCTTGCAGAAAAACTAAGTGCATACTTGCCTATATTCCAAAACCAAGATGACATATACTTCCAGTTGAACAGATGTGGTCAGCCGTTGATTGGGCCCAGAGGAGAAGAAATTAAACACATCCAAAACAACAGTGAGTAGGAAATCGGGGTGAGCAAAGGTGAGTCGATGCACAATGTCTCTCCTTTTGGGTCACTGTGTTTCCTTTCCTCGTACTTGCCAAGTTTCCCCTTTTTCTCTGTAAGGAGATTTTCCAAGTCTTTTTCTCTCCTTGGCTTCCTTTGCTTGGTCATAAGCATAGGTGTGTCCAGGATAGCAAATCTTTCTCATTACCTTCCAAGCACTCACAATTGAGCTGGAATTTTGAATGATGCTCAGTAAGTATTGCCAATTTCCATAATTCAGAAACTTATATATCCATCAAGAGGGTTTCCAAGTCCCATGGTGTTTCTGTTAGCCATTTCATTGAAAACTAACCAACTAACTTCATAGACCCATAGTATAATTAAGTTGGAAGTGTAAATTCCTTCTTTCCCTCATGCAGTATAACAATCCCCACAATGCTATCTATGCAGAATTTCATTCAGCCTCAGTTCAGACAACTTCAAGCAACTGGGAGTTCCCACCCTTCTAAGACATGTCTTCTAGCTCTAACGATAAGAAAGTTCTGCATCGTGAGCCAGAATCTGCATTCCTGTGATGTTTCCCCTCATTCTTAGTTCCCCTCTAGAGCACAGAGTAAATAAAATTCTCCTTTCACACTCAATTTCTCCTCTGGATTAAGCAGCCTCAGTTCTTCCACTCTCTGTGCAAAATTCACTGTGTTGTCCAGTTTGGCACACTTGACCTATACTGAACTTGTAGTCAACTCTAAAGCCTTTGTCTTTTCCAAATACATTGCTGCAATCCGCGTCTCCCTCATGCTGCACCTTATCCAGATGATTCTCTGACGCTAAGTGGGAGGGCTTTATTTTTATCTTCTTCAAATTTCATTGTTCGTTTGCACCTATCATTCAAGATTTTTCCCAGTCTTGATCTAAGTTATTAGCTATTTCTCTCACATTTCTGAGTCACTCACAGATTTGATGTCTTCTTTCTCAGTCATGTTTGACTCTTGCTGACTCCATGGACTGTAGCCCACTAGACTTCACTGTCCATGGAACTCTCCAGGCAAGAATACTAGAGTGGGTTGCCATTCCCTTCTCCAGGGTATCTTCCCAACCCAGGGATTGAACCCAGGTCTCCTGCATTGCAGGCAGATTATTTACCATCTGAACCACTAGGGAGGCCTTTCTATATATGTCTTCAACTGGCTGGTCAGAACTCTGAAAAAAACAGGGTCCCTACATGTGTGAGTGATGTTCTTCCTCAAGGGAGTGGAAAATCAGCTGTTGGTACTCCCCCAGAATCCCCTCAAATCCCCTTTCCTTTTCCTACATGCTGGTCACAGGTGAGCTTTTCCTCTCTCAGCTGGCAACCATCTCTTTGCTGGAGGACCTAGAGACATGGCAACCCACTCCAGTATCCTTGCCTGGAGAATCCCATGCACAGAGGAACCTGAAAGGCTACAGCCCTTGGAGTCACAAAGAGTTGGAGACGACTGAAGCAACTTAGCAAGCAAGCAAGCAAGCAAGGGGCAGCCCTTAACTGATGACCATTGAATACACTGGAGTATAAATACCTGGCTCTCTTGTACTTAATGCAACCACCTTTGAGGTGTGACCTCTACTGCTGAGAGCCCCTCTACACAATTATATCAAAGCAACCTCCGTACCCAATCACATGCCTTTGCTTATCCTCCCAGTGTGTGTGTGTGTATATAGAAAAATCACCATCCCATCCCTAACTTAATAATCTGTTCTTTCACCATTTGTGTGTGATAGCTTCTTTATCATATATATATATATATGTATATAGTTTTATTGGAGTATAGTTGTTTTATAATGTTGTGTTAGTTTCTGCTGCTGCTGCTGCTGCTGCTGCTGCTGCTGCATCACTTCAGTCGTGTCCGACTCTGTGCGACCCCATAGACAGCAGCCCACCAGGCTCCCCCATCCCTGGGATTCTCCAGGCAAAAACATTGGAGTGGGTTGCCATTTTCTTCTCCAATGCAGGAAAGTGAAGTTGCTCAGTCATGTCTGACTCTTTGTGACCCCATGGACTGCAGCCTACCAGGCTCCTCCATCCATGGGATTTTCCAGGCAAGAGTACTGGAATAGGGTGCCATTGCCTTCTCCGTGTGTTAGTTTCTACTGTACAGCAAAGTGAATGAGCCATATGTATACATATTTCTCCTCTCTCTTTTTTTTTTTTTTTGGTTTTCATTCACATTTATGTCTCCACAGCACTGTGTAGAGTTCCTTGTGCTATACAGTAGGTTCTCATTAGTTATCTATTTTATATATAATATCAATATTGTGTAGATATCAGTCCCAATCTCCCAATTCATCCCACCTCTCCTTTCCCCTCTTTGTGTCCATACATTTGTTCTTTCCATCTGTGTCTCCATTTCTCCTTTGCAGATAGGCTCATCTGTAGCATTTTTCTAGATTCCATGTATATGCATTAATATAAGGGTTTTTTTTCTTGACTTAATTCTCTCTGTATGACAGTTTTTATTTTTTAGAATAATCTATCTTTTGTTGGTTGATCTGTCTGTTCTGCACTGACAAAAGAACATGTGGTAGAGAATATTCTTTTTTCATCCAAGTCTTTTAACCACAATGATATGAATGCCATTTCAGTTTTGAAGGTTTTTCTCCTAAGTAGAGAATACAGAGAAAAAGTAGAATTGAATAATTCTGCCTTTTTAAATCTCTTAATAGTATGTTTATCTACCCCTGTATTAAAGCTCCTTAATGTTTTTTTTTTTATTTTATTCTGAATGTAATTTTAAAAGGCATTTTCACTACTGGTACCATTTGTTACAAACTGAAGTCATTCTGAAATGTATCATTCTTGACTATTTTTTCCATCTGATAGGTTAAAAGTCCATCAGGGCAAAAATCAAAGAGGTTTCAGGTGCTTATCAGGATGAAGTGGCAAGAATCCGTGTAGCTATTTGAAGCTCTCCATTTCTACTTGCATGTGGTCCATATTAAGAGTACATAATCTGTGTCCTCCTTCTGAAGAATAGCTTTCAGACTACTTTGATGGCAATAGCATCTATATTACTATAGCAAATGCTTGCTATCATCATATCAAATGTCTTTCTTTTTTCACAATGCTTATATTCTTGGGTGGGGTTTCCAAGCAGTGAAAAATAGTGTTATCCCTATATCCATCTAACAGATACTTCTGGATGGGCCTAGGTAGACTATTTCATCATCATATGCTAGCTCTGAGTCCATCACATATGTTCTTGGTCTTACCACTAATAGATCAAAGCTGAAGCCTTGCATTTGATGCCCAGACGTTTTTTCCTACTATTCTATTCAGTGACTCTGAGTATGTCCTCTTATTTCTAGCCAAGATTTCTTCTTCTTCCCCTTCTCTCTCCACCTCTTCCTTCCCTCCTCGCCCTCCTCTTGTGCCTTCTTGTCCCCCTTTCCCACCCCCCAAACCCAATGTCAGTGAACAAAGCAGGTGTGCCAGGTGATGGCTTATGACTGTCTGTGCGAGACTTGAAAGCAAATCAAACCAAAGAGAGACCTTTTTTTTTAAACTTGGGAGAGGGAGTGAAGGATAAACTTCAGGCAGGGGCAACATTTTTGCTGAGTTTGAAAAGTAGATAGGATGAACCTTTAGAGTTCGTGCCTGAGTTTAGATTGGGCCCCAGAGACCTGACCAGACTGGAGGCAATTGGCTATATTCAAAACACCGTAACTAGGTTGAGAGGAATCCAAAAAGAATGTGCTTTTTTGGCTTTGTTTTTCAGATGACCCAAGACACTATATATGCTTGGGTTTCCCTATTGATCTCAGTATCGTGTGTGTCTTTTTGTTTTCAACTGATGAGTAGATAAACCTGGCAGTATACAAAGTTAAGAAGTTTCTCACATACTGGGTATTTTTCTAAAAACACTGCAGATATCTCTTTCCATCAAATGTGTTTAAGATAACAGAGTTTTTTTCCACCTAAAAGATATTATAGTGAGTCTCTTTACTAAACAGTGTTCATTCATACATGTATGTTTTCAATAACTGTGAATTTTTAATGTATAGTTATAATAATATGTAGTATAATTTTTGAAATGTATAGTTCTTTCCATCGGAAAAGACCCTGATGCTGGGAAAGATTGAAGGCAAAAGAAGAAGGGGCAGCAGAGGATAAGATGGTTACATAGCATCACCTACTCAATGGACAGGAATTTGAGGAAACTCTGGGTTCTAGTGGAGGACAGAGGAGCCTGGCGGGCTACAGTCCATGGGGTTGCAAAGAGTCAGACATGAATTTAGCAACTGAGCAACAATGTATAGTTTGTTTCAGGTGGAATAGATTTTTTCCCCCACTCTGATATTGACAGTAAAGGAACTTATATCTATAAGTAGTGGGGAACAAGAATGATCCGGGGAGATGGTGTGGTGTGGGAGGTGGGAGGGGTCTTCAGCATTGGGAGATTGTGTACACCTATGGCTGATTCATGTCAATGTATGGCAAAACCAATACAGTATTGTAAAATAGAATAAAGTATTAAATTAAAAAAATTTAAAAAAAATAAGAGAGAGAAACATCTTACAAAGTATGAAGAGCTTTCAACTGCTATCAGAGACGTTGTAAACAACACTGGTTCATCTGCTTCATTCTTTGAGGGAAGACATAAAGAGGGAAGAGAATAATGTCCTTTTTTTCCTACTTGGTTGTGAGATTGTCATCAACATTGGCTTTAATCCTGGATAATCAACTTTTCTAGCAACCTGAGAGTTTGTTAGTGATTTGAGCAATTTCCAAACTAGAACTGACTTCATTTTTTCTGCTTCCTGACATATTGGCAAATCATTTTTATGAGCCCTTATGTGATTCATTGAGCCATTTGGGGAGGGTCAGAGGGCAAGGGTGCCATTTACCAGAGCAAGTTTAAGCCTGGAGAAGGCAAGGTCAGAGGGGAAGAGAGACCCTCATTACTCTGGGAGGATGCTGGGGCCGGTGCTGAGCCTGCCTGCCTGTGTCCGGCTCACACCGGGTGTTTGTTAGCACAAAGCAGTGAGCTGCAGGTGTTCTGTGCTCTACAGAGTCTTCAAAGATCAGCCTCAAATGTTTCTGTTACTATAAAGAGGATTAAAAGGATTTAAAAACATAGTTGCCCTGTCCAACTGCTAGCATATTTGCCAACATTTGCCAAGAAGGAGGAAAAAGGGTAGGCTATATCAGCTACAAGTCCTGGTAGTTAAGGGAAACATACTTTTCAGGTTCCTTTTTTTCTCTCTCTCTCTTTCTCCTTTTTTTTTTTTTTTTAATAGCCTGAATGTGGAACTGTAGCACTTTCAACTGGAACTCATTAAGAATTCATGGGGCAGAAAATGTAAGGAGTTCTGGAAACAGGGACTTTGAAAGGCCAGAAGTGAGCTATAAATAAACCACTGCTGATATTCTTTTTTTTTTTTTCTGGTGTTTAAATACACTTATTACACCAGAAAGCTAACGTGGAATAAGCCAGGTGATTTTTGACCTGGAAACCCAGTTTACATTGAAAAGCACATTGACATTTATGGACTCACTTACCACAGACAGATATCATAACAGCCGTTACACATTCTCAGAAAGCACTTTGGTCTCCTGTATGGGCTGCAGAAATTGACAGCCATTGCCTGCAGGTGAAAGCATGAAGGCCAGGCATCTGGAATCCCTGTTAAGGCACCACTGAAACTACTAATTGTTAATGGTTTTTAACACCAAATTCCAATTTCTTTGCTTTCAGCTTTGTTCTGGTTCAATAATCTACCCTTGGTGGTGTTCATTCATCAGTAGGGCCCAGAGAAGAGGCAGAGAACTGAGTTAGTTGTATGATCTTCATAGTATGGTCTTGCGCACTCATTCGTGTCTATTTGTGACCCCATGGACTGCAGCCCACCAGGCTTCTTTGTCCATGGAATTCTCCAGGCAAGAATGCTGGAGTGGGTTCCCATTCCCTTTTCTAAGGTATATTTCTAACCCAGAGGTCAAATCACCATCTCGTGTGTCAGTTCAGTCACTCAGTCGTGTCCAACTCTTTGTGACCTCATGGACCAAGGCATGCCAGGCTTCCCTGTCCCTCACCAACTCCTGGAGTTTACTCAAACTCATGTCCATTGAGTCGATGATGCCATCCAACTATCTCATCCTCTGTCAGCCCCCTCTCCTCCTGCCTTCAATCTCTCCCAGCATCAGAGTCTTTTCAAATGAGTCAGCTCTTTCCATCAGGTGGCCAAAGCATTGGAGTTTCAGCATCAGTCCTTCCAGTGAATATTCAGGACTGATTTTCTTTAGGATGGACTGGTCGGATCTCCTTGCTGTCCAAGGGACTCTCAAGAGTCTCTCTAACACCACAGTTCAAAAGCATCAGTTCTTTGGCACTCGGCTTTCTTTATAGTCCAACTCTCACATCCATAAATGACTACTGGAAAAACCATAGCTTTGACTAGACGGTCCTTTGTTGGCAAAGTAATGTCTCTGTTTTTTAATATGCTGTCTAGATTTGTCATAACTTTTATTCCAAGGAGCAAGCGTCTTTTAATTTCATGGCTGCAGTCACCACCTGCAGTGATTTTGGAGCCCCCCCAAAGTCAAGTCTGTCACTGTTTCTACTGTTTCCCTATCTATTTACCATGAAGTCATGGGACCAGATGCCATGATCTTACCTTTTTGAATGTTGAGCTTTAAGCCAACTTTTTCACACTCCTCTTTCACTTTCATCAGGAGGCTCTTTAGTTTTTCTTCACTTTCTGCCATAGAGGTGGTGTCATTTGCATGCTGCTGTTGCTAAGTCACTTCAGTCACGTCTGACTTCGTGTGACCCCATAGACAGCAGTCCACCAGGCTCCCCTATCCCTTGGATTCTCCAGGCAAGAACACTGGAGTGGGTTACCATTCCTTCTCCAATGCATGAAAGTGAAAAGTGAAAGTGAAGTCACTCAGTTGTGTCTGACTCTTCGTGACCCCGTGAACCACAGCCTACCAGGCTCCTCTGTCCATGGGATTTTCCAGGCAAGAGTACTGGAGTGAGGTACCATTGCCTTCTCCATCACCTGCATATCTGAGGCTATTGATAATTCTCCCAGCAATCTTGACTCCAGCTTGTGCTTCATTCAGCCTGGGCATTTTGCATGATGTACTCTGCATATAAGTAAGCAGGGGAGAAAAGAAAAGATATACCCATTTGAATATGCAGTTCCAAAGAATAGCAAGGAGAGATTTAAAAAAGCCTTCTTCAGTGATCAATGCAAAGAAATCAAGGATAACAATAGAATGGGAAAAACTAGAGATCTCTTGAAGAAACTTAGAGATACCAGGGGAACATTCATGCAAAGATGGGCACAGTAAAGGACAGTGTGATCTTAGGTAAATAAATAACCTTTCTAAGCTAGCTTCCTCATTGATCAAATAGAAATAATAATGAAGTACTCTATCCCCTTACTAACAGTTGGCATTTTAAAAACAGGAATAAGACTGAAACTAAAGAAAACTTGCTTGTTGCATTTATAGTTAGGCTATAAAGACACACACACAAACACACATACGCAGAGCCAGATCTCCCATTCACATTTAATCAAGTCTCCAATTTTTAGGATAATACTGTAAAAGTTTACTTGTATAGTGTTAGTCGCTCCACCATGTCTGACTCTTTGCAACCTCATGGACTGTAGCCCACCAGGCTGCTCTGTCCATGGAATTCTCCGGGCAAGAATACTGGAGTGGGTAGTCATTCCTTTCTCCAGGGTATCTTCCCTATCCACGTATTGAATCCAGGTCTTCTGCATTACAGGCAGATTCTTTATGATCTGAGCTACCAAGGAAGCTTTTTCTTGTATAAAGGGTGTTGATTTTGGAAGATACCACAGAAAGCTTTCATTCAAATGTCATACCATGTGTACTCATTCTAAGAATTACTAACCTGGGTCCATGGACACTGTAGACTCAAAATATGGACCTTAGAAGTCAATACTCTAGAAATTGAATGCATTCAGTATGCAATGCAAGTTTGTTTGTTTTTGTTGAAGAGACATTCTATAGCTTTTATCTGATTCTTGAGTGAGTGTGCAGCCTTGAAAATATTTAAGAACCAATATTCTTATAAGTTCTTGGACTGTAAGACAGTAGGTAAAAACATATGCTATTCCTCCAAGGAAGCAGAGGGCTCTTGTCTCTCCAAAGAGGTAGACAGCTCTTATTTTTCTCACAGCTCTTCATCTTAACTGCTCTTTCTTCCATCTCATCAGTTTTTGGCAGTGCTCACTAAGTGTTAACTATTGTTTTAATATGTTGGTATCATGTAGCATCTTGATAGGCAAGTGAGACATGGAAAGAGATGTTGCCCTTGACTAACTTGCTTTTGAGTAACTCAAGGTCAGATACCTTAGTGTGAAACCATCAAAAACAATGATGAGATTATATGGTAAAGAACTCAAAAGACATTATACAGATCATGTTCAATTTGAGGAGAAATCTATGTAATTTGAGGTAGGAAAACTGGGTGAATAGAAGTAGGGCAACTCATCATGAGACTGGGTAGGGAGAAGGAGTTGGCTTCAAGTTAAGAAGCATCCAGAAGTCAGTTTATCCAGACAGGTTGAGACAAACTGTGAGGAGTCCAGAATATCATGCTGTAGAATTCAGACCTGACCTGGAGGTGATGGGAGCCTTAAATGACTTTGAGAAGGAAAATTGCATGGTGAAAACACTGTTTTCAAGGCAGTAATTTGGCATATGTGGGTGGGATGGAGTCGTGTGCAGAGGGACTGAGGCTGGGGAGCAAGCTGGGAGCCATGGCAATAATCGAGGTGTGAGGTGATGTGGACCCGCCCCAGGATGGGGATGCTAGTGGGAGGTGTGGGGGTAGGGGTGGGCATTGTATCCACCTTAATTGCCTGTTTGCTACCATTTCTGCTTCTAACCACAGTTTGCCTTGGCTCCTAAACCTTCCTGACTGAAATATTCATTCCTGTTTTCCAACAGAGGAAGGAAGGAGGGAAGGAAGGAAAGGGAAGAAGGAGGAGGGAGAGTTTGTTGGAGCAGGCAGATGGGGGCTTCTGGTGTGGAGACCGGATTTTAAGGAACAGAGGTGGTCTCAGGGAAAGAAGGAGGAGGGGGTAAGGATGTTCATTTGGATTTATTTAACATAGGAATACCTTCCTTAAAAAGAACCAACATGAGTGCAGAATGAGTGATCTGTTCTCCTATTTACACCAGAAAATTCTGAGAAAGACATTTGCTCTTGTAATTGAGTACCTAAAGAGATGGCTTTCAAATTTTCTTGGCCAACACTTCATGATAAAAAGTAAACTACATTATAATTAAACACAACATATCCCTGGTGGCTCAGACGGTAAAGAGTCCGCCTGCAATGTGGGAGACCTGGGTTCGATCCCTGGATTGGGAAGATTCCCCTGGAGATTCTTGCTCTTACTCATTCTTACTCTTATTACCTGTGGCTCATTCTGATGCTTTTCTAATCTATTTATGTTATGTTTTGTTTTGTTACGTATGCACAAGGATTCTTGTGACTCGCTAATCAGCTAGTGGATCCCAACCTGCGCCTTACAAACCTCTAAGACCCTGGGACTCAGAACCAATATCAAGAGATTCATGATTCACAGGCATAAGGGAAATGGTTTGTTTTTTTTTTTTTTTCAGCTTCTGCTCCCTACCCACCTGCCCTACCCAAGCCTTTCTTCTCTCTGGCATTTCAAGAACTGAGAATAAAGGGAGACAGCTGTTCCATTAAGTTTAGAACTCAGTTTCAGAACCTGATTTCAGATTCAGCAATTGTACCCAAACCCTCTGGTGCTGCCAGCCCCCTCACTAGCTAGAGGGTTCTCACTTGGCACATAAGGCCCACACACAAAGATCCATCAACCAGGGCTGCTCCCTAATGAGACCCAACCCAGACACAATAGCCATGAGTGGTGCAGACATTTTAATGTCTTGGGCTGATTCCTTATATTATCCTTGGCTCTCGTGGACCAAGGCACACACAGTAACATTCTTTACCTGCAGTGAGCTGGAATTTCAAACTAGGTGGAATTCTTTCCTACCTTTGAAACCACAAAATAAAATCAAAGAAATAGGATCTTTTGCAAACCGTGGCTCTGTGCTGATGAGGAGGCGTGGACCGCAAGCACATGGCCTCAGGTCGGAAATAACTTTTTAAATGTCTGATTTTGATCATGAGGCCAACTTATCTGGGCACACAGTGGTCATTAAAGCCTCCTGTCTAGAAACCACTTATGTGTGCACATGCATACCTGTGATTTAGCATTTAGAACATCAAAGCAGAGAAGAAAAAGTGAACGAAAGCAATGAAAATCAATCTGGTTCAAGGGAATTGGGTCTGGCTAGTTATCAATATCCTGGAAAGAAAAATGCAAAGTATCAATTCTAGGAGCCATAAATCAAAATAGCGTGTACAATTATTCCCTCTTATGTGCTCACTGGTTTTTTAAAAAAGGCAAAAGTTGTACGGATAACTCTGGTGGGAGTAAACTCTGGTTATTCTTCTTTTAGGAACAGTGACCCACTTGTAACCTGAC
This sequence comes from Madoqua kirkii, assembly GCA_006408675.1. Lineage (NCBI taxonomy): Eukaryota > Metazoa > Chordata > Mammalia > Artiodactyla > Bovidae > Madoqua > Madoqua kirkii. Next base: position 10,898 of record SJYC01102322.1, on the reverse strand, counting down.
CTTGACCATTTCCCTGGAAATTTAAGTTTATGCTGGAGACAGTGTTGAGTGTTTGGGTGGGCCCCTGGTTTCCTTTACAGTCTGAGGATTCGGTGGATGTGTCGTCTGCTAATTTCCAAGTCAAAGCCCTGCCAGTCAAATGGTTCTAGAACTATGGTATGTTAATCCCAGAAGGAAGTCTCTGGTTGAGTTTTGGAATTATATGGAAAATTATATGTGTATATATGAGCATGAATTTTCCTAGGAAGGGGGCCATACCTTTCATTGGTCTGCCAAAAGATCTATAAAAAGTTTACAGATCACTGCACCAGCATATCACCAATGCCTAAAGGTAGCAAAGTAACAGAATCACGAGGCTCTGTCTTCAGGGACCACCCAAACCATTAATTGGAAAGTGAAAACACCAAAGGTGGTTGTGTGTGACCACATGGAAAGTGGCTTCAGTCAGAGTAGAGTGCTGGGGTAGCCTGGGATGGTTTGGGTTTCTGTATGGGCCAGCTTCCCTATGCATTTCATGGTAATGAACTTCCAATGTGAGGGAACTGTTGGGAAAAAAAGGGGGGGACTATTAGGAGAAAGATGGTTTAAGCCCACCTCTGCCACTGAGAAATCAGCTCAAAACTCATGTTCAGCTGACTGCAGCCCATGTTGATATTGTTCAGTCTCTAAGTCGTGTCTGACTCTTTTGCAACCCCATGGACTATAGCCCACCAGCTTCCTCTGTCCATGGCATTTCCCGGGCAAGTATACAAGAGTGGATTGCCATTTCCTTCCCCAGCCGATTCTCTTGACCCAGGGATAGAACCCATGACTCCTGCATTGGCAGGCGGATTCTTTACTACTGAGCCACCAAGGAAGCCCCAGCAGCCAAGCATACACATAAGATGATACCAGAGTTTTAGTTTTGGAAGAAACTTCTGGGCACATGGGTGAAATCTCCAAATACAACAGTCCTTCCAAACTGTTCACAATCCATGGCACTCACTCTCCTACTTGGCTTTCATCATTCTGGAATGGCCTCCAAGGCTTTTTGGACCTGGAACCTGGCTATCCCTCCCATTTTTCCTGACATACCCAGCTTATCTTTTACCCTCTTCTAGTGGATGCTCTGGAGGCTGTAGAAGCTACCCTAAAGACTGAACATGCCATTTCCCAGCTGTTTGGAGTGTTGGCAGCTGATGGATCAGATATATTCTTCTCTAGGAATCCCTCAGTCATAGAGTGTTGCCTTTCCTCTCCTGGGGCAGCTCATATCCACTGACTGGCAGATGCAGTGGTAGAAAGGCCTGGACCATCTGAATCAATATGGGATGACTCTCAAGGACCATCCCAGCCATAGAGTTCCCATTGGCCAAGTTCTCTGTGGCATCACTACTTCTCAACTCAGCATCCCTCTCTGCCCAACTGTGCTCCCTCACTCTCTTCCAGGTAATATTCCAGTGCAGGGCTCAATGAACCTCCTGCTTACGAACCTCTGTCTATTTCCCAGGGAACCAGACCCAAGATTCCTAGTGACATTAACCTGTTTATAATTCCCTGGACAGATCATATTCCCTCATACTGCCCCTCATTTTGTTTCCTTTTCCTGACTACATTCCTTTACCTAGACATCTAGATAACATCTAGACAACCTAAATCTCATGACTTATCTCAGACACTGTCTCATATAGAAAGTCTTTTTGGAGGGCTACATGTACTTCACTGGTGCCTCCTTAGCATCCTGTTCCTCACTTTGTAATGAACATTGCCATATGATATTGAAGTCATCTGTCTCTTCAACTAGATTAGTGGCTACTAGCTCTCAGGGTTTGTGGCTAATTCACTGTATCTCCTTCTTGTGACCTTGCTTGGAGGAGACCCTCAGTAATTCTGTATTAACCTGATTTCTAAAAGTAGAGTCCAGATTTTTTCATTTATATAATCCATTAAGACCAGTAAAGACACGTTGACTGGCCTGCCAATTGCTGCTGGTTACAAAGATGTGGTGCATTAAGGGAGCATTTGGGTTGCTCTCAATGAGCAGGTAAAGCTTCTTGGAACCATAGGTCAAGGTTCTGCAAACCTGTAAGAAATTACTGAGCCAGGTCCATTGAGCATTGAGACCAAACTTGGAAATATGGTGAGTATGTGCTGATGAAAGAAAGCTAGTTCAGAAGAAATGTTTGCATCTTGTGGAAATATGTGTCTCTGGAAGCAGTAAAATTTAATTACAGTGTTCTTCAAGAGCCTCAGAAACCCTCACCTAAAAATTCCCTAAGTGACCAGAAAGCTGTCCTTGAAGACCTTGGAAGTGTCCATATGATGGCAGTACCTAAGGGTACATGTTGTTCTCCTGCTTTTGAGACATTTGCCATTGAATTCCTGAAGTCTATTGTGATCATTATCCTCCAAGATGGGCTCCAATGATGTTTTCTCCTTCTGTTTATTCCCTTGGGTAGTTCCATGCCATATTAAAATGTACTGATCTGAGTAACCAAAATAATATCCAGGAGTGTAATGGAGAATGACTTCCAAAGGAAGGTCATGAGTCATTCCATTATGGTTTCTGCCCTCCAGTCTCTGAATAGCCAGTTTTAGAGGAAGCAATCTGCCCTGTTTTGAGGACTCACAAACAGCCCTGTTTTGAGGTCCATGTGACAGGAAGTTGAGGCCTCCTGCTAACAGCCAGTGTTGCATTGTCAGTTACATGAGTGAGCTGTCTTGGAGGTGGACTCTTCATATGCCTTGACCCTGGCCAATTTCTTGACTAAATCCTTTTGAAAGGCCTTGAACCACATCCATCCAGCTAAGCTACTCTTTAATTCCTATGTTTTAAGCTTATTTGTTGTATAGCAATAGATAACCAACACATCTGTTAAGTAAAATAAGTGAAATATGTCTCTGTCATATGCTTTAGATTCACTCAGATAAAAATATGGATCAGCTAATATAATACCATATGTTTTATGAAGTGTTTTAAAATAAGTTATTTTGTTCTCTTTTTATCATAATTCTGTTATGGTTGTATAATTAGCCTTACTTTTACATAGCAGAGAGCTAAATTTCAGAGTAAAGCAGTTTAACCATGATCTCATATCCCTGGTGGCTCAGACATTAAAGAATCTGCCTGCAGTGTGGGAGACCTGGGATTAATGCTTGGGTTGGAAAGATCCGTGGAGAAGGGAATGGCAACCCATCCAGTATTCTTGTCTGGAGAATTCCATGGACAAAGAGCCTGGCAGGCTACAGTCCATCGGGTAGCAAAGAGTTGGAAATGACTGAATGATTTTACTTCACTTCACATCTAGAAAGTGAGTAAGTTAGAACTTGCACCCAGTTCTCAGTGGCCAGAAATCTCATGTTCTGCCTACTGGGGTATTGTTTCAAATGACAGAGGAAATCAAAAGATCCATAAGAGAAGGTGATGGTGCTCAGTGGTTGAGCTAAACACTAGATCTTTACCTTCATCTACTGGTACAACTAAGTTTCTTATACTTTAATTAAAAATATGACATTGCTGCCTAATTTATTTTCTTTTAGTTTCATTTTAGTTTTGCAGAATTCTTTTTTAGCCAAAACATCATGTGAAAAAAATATAAACTCTCGTGAGGGAGCAGACTTTGAGAAAGTCAGTGTGAAAACTATTATTATGTGTTTTATCTGGGTATTTAGATAGAGGGATAGTCTTCAGCTCTTCACATGATCGTTATGTCACATTTAACACCTCTTGCATCTGGTACAACTAAGTTTCTTATACTTTAATTAAAAATATGACATTGCTGCCTAATTTATTTTCTTTTAGTTTCATTTTAGTTTTGCAGAATTCTTTTTTAGCCAAAACATCATGTGAAAAAAATATAAACTCTCGTGAGGGAGCAGACTTTGAGAAAGTCAGTGTGAAAACTATTATTATGTGTTTTATCTGGGTATTTAGATAGAGGGATAGTCTTCAGCTCTTCACATGATCGTTATGTCACATTTAACACCTCTTGCAGACATCTATGTACCTAATTATAATATCATATAAAAACAAATGAAATCCACATCAGGACATAGGCCATATTTTGTTTTCACCACTGTACTCCAATGCCTAACTCCTTTGATATGGTAGATACTTATTAATTTTTGTTGACTATCATAACATATAATAAGCTGCCTTATAAAACAGACTTTGACCTTTAAACCAAGATAGACTGGCATTATAATATTTACATTTTTTTTTTACTGTATAGAAAGAAGTACAAGAATCTGAAACAGATAATTCACATGAACACATTTTTTTCATGGGGATTATTCAAATCTTATACAGCAGTATAGTGAATGATGTTCTAAGTCTGAACTTGTTATTTTTAGCCACATTAAAGAAAACCATTTGAAAGTTAGAGCAGTGATTTTTTTATGACATGGCTACGTGGGATCTTTTTTAATACCTTATACTGGATGAACTTGGTTTTCTTGTTTATTCTTTCTGTTGTGGGTAGTATTCTCATTTTGATTAAGATAAATGTTTCATGAGAAGTATGTAGTCAGTAGCATTTAAACAAGTTAAATTATGGTCCTCATAAAAATTTTACTTGTGTGCTGTTAATTCCACTAATTTCTCTACTCTAACCCAGTAGAAAATTAGTGGAATTTATATTTCATGTTTAACTCTTAATTATTCTAATTAGTCTTTCACTCTTTTCCACTAGAGTCTATTATATGCCAAATTCTGTTTGGAATACAGAGATGTCTGTGTTGAGAAGAAAATAAAACCGATTTCTTCAGTTTAATGTTTAATTTCAAATGCCTAATAATGGTATCACTGTATGCGATAACAATGACATGATTTGACTCTCTTTGAGGAATTTCACTTCATACAATTTCCTGTAGAACCAGGACTTACTAAGAAGATCTCATTCACTGAAAAATAAGTCAGTAAGAAATTTCAACAAAACAACCAGTGTTCAATGCTTAAACAGATTAATAGGAAGACAATAAGGCAGTTCTGTGCTAATGATTGATTTCTGGGCTTTCAGGAAAAACAAATCTTCCAGATAGACTTTTTTATGTAGTTAGAGAGTCTGAAGAGATCACTTTGCCCAACTTACATCACTTAATCTTCTTCCATTTTGAAGAGGAAAACTTGGAGCCAGCTGCCCAATGTTATTGGCATTGTTGTTTGACAATTCTAATACAGTGTCTGTAACTCAGGGATCTCTTTCACAGTATCTTCCTTAACTAAATATGGTCACATGAAAGTTTCAGATTACCATAGGGTTTTCTTATAGCAAACAGAAAAATTCTAATGGAGTCCCATAGAATACCTCAAGAGGCCATGGAGAAAATTTTCCCAGCCCCATGCAATTGATTAAAAGTATACTTTACTTCTCCACAGCATATGCTACAAATGGCTAGATGCCATTTATAAGTGCTGGAAAAGAACCCTGCATTTCAGGAGCTAAAAAGGCTTAGGAGGGGTAGTTTTTCCCACTCCTTCCAAGCACAAATAGCAACTTTATCTGTTTTTAAAATTTTTTTCCAAGCACAAATAGCAACTTTATCTGTTTTTAAAATTTTTATTTTATATTTCTGGAGTGTAGTTGATTAGGGGCTTCCCTGGTGGCTCCACTGATAACGAATCTGCCTGCAATGCAAGAGACTTGGATTTGATACCTGGGTCGGGAAGATTCCCTGGAGAAGGGAATGGCTGACACACGAGCCTGACAAGCTACTGTCCCTGAGGAAGGAAAGAGTCTGACACGGCTGAGAGACTAACACTTTCACTTTTCACATTCACAGTTGATTAACAATGCTGTGTCAGTTTCACTTGTACAGCAAGATATTTCAGTAATACATATATCTATTCTTTTTCAAATTATTTCCCCGTTGTGGTTGTTACAGAATATTGGGCAGCGTTCTCTGTGCTATTGAGCAGGCCCTTGTTGGTTGTTTATTTTAAATATAGCAGTGTATACATGTCAGTCCCAAACTCCCAATCTATTGCTTCCCCTTCCCCTTCTCAATGATAAGTCCATTCTCTATATGGTGGAATCTTTGCTAATGCATTAACGATACACTTAATCTCTCTATACCGTCACTCACTTCAGTGTGGAATGGTTGGATTTGTAGAGTGAAATAGACACATGCATTGTTTTGCATGTCTTTGCATCACATTTGTCTCTGAAATCTGCTGTAAATTCATTGCCTCAGTAGCCAGCCAGTTTTACCTAGTAAGTGGGTATCAGGGGGTGTCCAAATATGCTTAGTCACTCAGTCATGTCCAACTCTTCTGCAGTCTCATGGACTGTAGCCTGCCAGGCTCCTCTGTCCGTGGAAGAGGTGCAGGCAAGAATACTGGGATGGGTTGCCATTTACTACTCCAGGGGATCTTCCTGGTCCGGGGATCAAACTCACGTCTCTTGTGTCTCCTGCATTGGCGGGCAGATTCTTTACCACTGGAGCCACCTGCTGAGCCCTCGGGTATCAGGGAGTCCAAGTCAAAGATCCATAGCAGGCTTATTTAATTTTACAGATGGAAAAGTAACAGAAGTCAAGTACTATAACTGCTCCAAGACCAAAAACATATGCTTTAGTAATACTTTAAAATCTTGTTCTTTGGCTTCTGATTTTTAAGCATGTTCTCCAAACGACAGGTTATTTTGTTCATTTATATGAAAAAACAGCTTCCAACTATTTATTCACTTATTCTCTGCAGGACTCTTCTCATATCTGTGAAGTAGGGATATTCATAAGGAATATGAAATCAAAGGAGATGATCCATATAGACTGCTTAGCAGTTAGTACTGGGTAGAAAAATACTCAGTTAATTTTGTCACTCTTATTATTATTATAATTATTAATAGAATGCCAGCCAGAGAAAATGGCATATGCCAAGGAAATTTGTTATCAAAGAAATTTGCTATCATAGTAGCTCCAGAGGCCAGAAAACTGTTAGATTTACGGCCTATTAAGTGCATGTCTGACAGTGTCAGAAAATGGAGCTGTAATCTGAAACTTGGGGCATGTTCAAAGCCTTTTAAAATGTTAAATTTCATCTTAGAGACAAGGGAAGTCATTGAAATTTTGATGTTAAAGTGTTGAGGATCTGGTTTTAGAAATATAATTCTGCCAGCAGGATAGAGATTATACTGAGTGTGGTTGTCTGAAGGCTCTGGGCAGTCAGGTTCCAAAGATTAGAGGTCTAATTCTAATGAACAATATATGATGGGGAAAAGTATTGGATTCTTTATTTTAAGAACAGGTCATATAAATAACCAACAAATCACAGAAGAAATCAAAAAACAAATCAAAATATGCATAGAAATGAATGGAAATGAAAACACAACAACCCAAAACCTGTGGGACACTGTAAAAGCAGTGCTAAGGGGGAAGTTCATAGCAATACACGTATACCTCAAGAAACAAGAAAAATGTCAAATAAATAACCTAACTCTACACCTAAAGCAACTAGAAAAGGAAGAAATGGAGAACCTCAGGGTTAGTAGAAGGAAAGAAATCTTAAAAATTAGGGCAGAAATAGATGCAAAAGAAACAAAAGAGACCATAGCAAAAATCAACAAAGCCAAAAGCTGGTTCTTTGAAAGGATAAATAAAACTGACAGACCATTAGCCAGACTCATCAAGAAACAAAGGGAGAAAAATCGAATCAATAAAATTAGAAATGAAAATGGAGAGATCACAACAGACAACACAGAAATACAAAGGATCATAAGAGACTACTATCAGCAATAATATGCCAATAAAATAGACAACGTGGAAGAAATGGACAAATTCTTAGAAAAGCACAACTTTCCAAAACTGAACCAGGAAGAAATGGAAAATCTTAACAGACCCATCACAAGCATGGAAATTGAAACTGTAGTCAGAAGTCTTCCAGCAAACAAAAGCCCAGGTCCAGATGATTTCATGGCTGAATTCTACCAAAAATTTCAAGAAGAGCTAACATCTATCCTGCTCAAACTCTTCCAGAAAATTGCAGAGGAAGGTAAACTTCCAAACTCATTCTATGAGGCCACCATCACCCTAATACCAAAACCTGACAAAGATGCCATACCTTGATGCTGGGAAAGATTGAAGGCAGGAGGAGAAGGGGACCACAGAGGATGAGATGTTTGGGTGACATCACTGACTCAATGGACTTGAGTCTGAATAAGCTCCCAGAATTGGTGATGGACAGGGAAGCCTGGCTTGCTTCAGTCCATGGGATCGTAAAAAGTCGGACATGACTGAGTGACTGAACTGTATTGATGGACACTTCGGTTGCTTCCATATTTTGGCAGTTGTGAATAATGCTGCTATAAACATTGGACTGCATTTATCTTTAGTAACTAGTGTTTTTGTTATTTTTTTCAAATAGATATCCAAGAGTGGAATTGCTAGATCATACAGTAGTTCTATTTTCAGTTTTTTGAGAGACCTTCATACTTTTCCACAGTGAGTGCACCAATTTACATTCCTACCAACAGTGTACAAGTGTTCCCGTCCTCACCAATAATTGTTATTTGTGTTCTTTTTGATGATAATCATTCTGAAAGATACGAGGCAATACTTCATTGTATTTGTATTTCTCTAATGATCTTGAGCATCTTTTCATGAACCTGTTGGCAATCTTTATTTACCATACTTTAAAAAAATCATGGAAAATATCACCATTGCTCACTCTGAGTGTTAAAATGTTTGCCGCGACTCTTTAATTCTTGCATATATTTGAATGTCTTCTACATATGAAGTATTACATTAGATACTATGAGAGACATATAAACGAATTAAATGAAGGTAACTTCAGGGAGATGATAGGATATTCCTTTCATCTACTACTTAAGACACTGTTTTCTGGTGAAAGTTTTTTTCTAATTCTGGATGGCAGACACTCTTTGGAAGGCAAGAACTACTGTCCTTATCTAGTGGGAATTATTACATGCAGAATATGAGTGTGATCTGCCACCTGAATGAAAGCAGAGTCCATCTTTGTAAACAGAAAAGGCACCTAGATAGATCGTTTGGAACCTTTTTGTGATAAAGGACTGTTAGAATGCTATTCAGTTTACTGGCAAGAAGTAGAACTCACCAATAGAATTCTTGTATTGACTTCATCTGACAGTCAACATACACTTCTACAGGTGGTGCCACAGTGAGTCCTAATATCAGAATGAGAGCTGGAGAGTCAGAAGATTTGATGGATACAGGAGAATGAGTTAATAATATTTAGGGCCAGAGAGAGGCTACTTGAGAGATTGAATTTCAGGCAGGTGATTAAAAAATTCATTACTTATTTCCTATGGCCTATAAATAATTATAAAAAGATAAATTAGTTTTACACAATTTAAGTACCCAAAGTAGATTTTTAATTTGACAAATTGGGCAAGGTAACTTACTTTATCATTTTATGTAAATTCTTCTGAACTATTGTGTTCAGATATGTGTAAAAAGATAAAGGCAAAGCTCCTTTTAAGCAGCTAAGAGTGGCTGGGTTCATTAAGTTATTACCTTTAGCAATTTTGTACAAAGTAATTAGTAAAGGCTGTGAGCAATAAGCTCCAAATGAGGGAGGTGTGAATGACTAGAAGATGGCTAAGGGAATAAATCTCTCCTAAATTATAGGTAACTTGTAAGTATCTCTTGCCTTCTGTTGGTAGTAGCAGGAACTAGGTAAAGGAGAAGCAAGAACCCTTCATCAAAAAGATAAGAAAGCCTTAACCACTTTAGAGCTAAATGGAAATGATAAGGTCATAGATAAATGCCTTATTTTACATAAGCCTTCATCAGCAAGTCAGTTTGGGAGAGCAAATAATTAAACTGGAATGTTTAGGTTTTCAGCTTTTCTACCTAGATACTGAGAGGTGAGGTGCTGAGGTGAAAGACTAGAGGACAGAATTGTTGAAGCCTAGTTAAAGATTTGGGGTAAATTTTCATTTTGCACCTCATTAGGAGATTATCTGATCTAAATTAAGTAATGATAAATGAAAGTTGAAATATATGAAAGGCAGAATATTTAATTCAGTGCATATTATGGTTTCCTTATTTTATCATTTTTTCCTTAAAATTACTATCTATGGTAAAGAATATGCCTGAAATGTGGCAGACTTGGGTTTGATCCTGGGTCAGGAGGATCCCTTCGAGAAGGGAATGGCTACCTACTTTAGTATTCTAGCCTGAAGTATTCCATGGGCAGGGCAGCCTGGCAGGCTCCAGTCCATGGATTTGCAAAGAGTTGGACACAACTGAGCAACTGTCACTCACTATCACTATCACTGTATATACTTTGGCAATTTTTGGTATTTTATATTTTTAGTACTAACTAAAACATCTATTTCTGCTTTATTGACTATGCCAAAGCCTTTGACTGCGTGGATCACAAGAAACTGTGGAAAATTCTGAAAGAGATGGAAATACCAGACCACCTTACCTGCCTCTTGAGAAATCTGTATGCAAGTCAGGAAGCAACAGATAGAACTGGACATGGAATAACAGACTGCTTCCAAATAGGAAAAGGAGTACGTCAAGGCTGTATATGGTCACCCTGCTTATTTAACTTATATGCAGAGTATATCATGAGAAACACTGGAGTGGAAGAAACACAAGCTAGGATCAAGATTGCTGGGAGAAATATCAATAACCTCAGATATGCAGATGACACCACCCTTATGGCAGAAAGTGAAGAGGAACTAAAAAGCCTCTTGATGAAAGTAAAACAGGCTGGCACAAAGACAGAAATATAGATCAATGGAACAAAATAGAAAGCCTGGAGATAAATCCACATACATATGGATACCTTATCTTCGACAAAGGGGGCAAGAACATACAATGGAGTAAAGACAGTCTCTTTAACAGGTGGTGCTGGAAAAACTGGTCATCCACATGTAAAAGAATGAAACTAGATCACTTTCTAACACCACACACAAAAATAAACTCAAAAT
>SJYC01102321.1:0-14066 GCA_006408675.1 Madoqua kirkii | reverse complement strand
TGGAGTAAAGACAGTCTCTTTAACAGGTGGTGCTGGGAAAACTAGTCAACCACGTGTAAAAGAATGGAACTAGATCACTTTCTAACACCACACACAAAAATAAACTCAAAATGGATTAAAGATCTAAACGTAAGACCAGAAACTATAAAACTCCTTGAGGAGAACATAGGCAAAACACTCTCCGACATACATCACAGCAGGATCCTCTATGATCCACCTTCCAGTATACTGGAAAAAAAAGCAAAAATAAACAAATGGGATCTAATTAAAATTAAAAGCTTCTGTACAACAAAGAAAAGTATAACTAAGGTGAAAAGACAGCCTTATGAAGGGAGAAAATAATAGCAAATGAAGCAACTAACAACTAATCTCAAAGATATACAAGCAACTTATGTAGCTCAATTCCAGAAAAATAAACTACCCAATCAAAAAATGGGCCAAAGAACTAAATAGGCATTTCTCCAAAGAAGACATACGCATGGCTAACAAACACATGAAAAGATGCTCAACATCACTCATTATCAGAGAAATGCAAATCAAGACCACAATGAGGTACAATTTTACTCCAGTCAGAATGGCTGCGATCCAAAAATCTACAAACAGTAAATGCTGGAGAGGGTGTGGAGAAAAGGGAATCTTCTTCCACTGTTGGTAGGAATGCAAACTAGTACAGCCATTATGGAAAACAGTGTGGAGATTCCTTTAAAAATTGCAAATAGAACTGCCTTACGACCCAGCAATCCCACTGCTGGGCATACACTGAGTTCTTTATGTATTCTGGACATTAACCCCTCATTAGATTATAATTTGATAATATTCCCTAACTTATTATTTAGTTTCTTCATTCTACTGATTTTTTATCAGGGACTTGTTTGTTTTTATATTTGTTTTTGTTTGCTTTGCAGAAGCAGTTCAGTTTGGGAAACCCCAGTTGCTTGTTTTAGCATTGGTTGCCTGTGCTTCTGATGTCATATCCATGAAAGCAATGCCAAGACTAAAGTTAAATTTTATCTGGATCTCAGAGGAAACCTGGCTCCCAATCGACGACCTGCTGAAAATACAACTCATGGAGCCACCTTGTTCTTCTCCATCATTTCAACCTGTTTCGAGTTTCCAAATAACACTGAACCTTGCTGTATTATTTTCTGGTTTGCTTCCTTTTATTAATTCATATGTCTATTTATGTAGTTGCCAGCTTCCCTGTTCCCTAGAATGGAAGCCCCCTGAGATTAAGACTTTTTCTTTCACTTCTTAGCCTCTTTCAGCTAGAAGAATGATGGGAGACAATGACTATGTAATCATGCTTCACACATTTTTGAAAACATGGATGAATGCAAATGAATGAAGCTTGTTCAGGTTCCTTTTCCAAGTATTTTTAAAAAATATTGCAAGCATCATCCTTAGGAATATACCTTGTACATGTCCAGTAAAATGCTGAAAATTTAATTATTGAATCAAAGCTATGTGCAATTTAAATTTTGATATTTTTTTAGAAATCATTTAAAACAAAGTTACACCAAGTTTACATAATGAGTGAATTCATTGTGTCTTCCCTTAAGTGACTTTACATCATGATATTGGAGACAAATTATCTCAATTTGCAATCCTGGGACACTTCATGATTCCATAACCTTGAAATACATAAAGAGGAGCCAAAATGCTCCTATGGAAGTCACTATGGCCCTTCTGAACACTGAAGAATTCATGTTTCCGTTTACTGATGTTACAGGATTTATTGTGAGAAGCATATAGAATCTTTAATTTCTTTTAAATTGGAGTATAGTTAATTTCAATATTATATAAGTTTCAGGTATACAACATAGTGATTCAATAAATTATACTTCAAATAGGACTTTCCTGATAGCGCACTTGGTAAAGAATCTGCCTGTAATGCAGGAGACCCTGGTTCGATTCCTGGGTTGGGAAGATCCCCTGGAGAAGAGACAGGCTACCCAGTCCAGTATTCCTGGGCCTCCCTTGTGGTTCAGCTGGTAAAGAATCCACCTGCAATGCAGCAGACTTGGGTTTGATCCCTGAGTTGGGAAGATCTCCTGGAGAAGGGAGCGGCTACCCATTCCAGTATTCTGTCCTAGAGAATTCTATGGCCTATAGAGTCAGACATGACTGACTGACTTTCACTTCACTTCACACTCCAAATAAAGTTATTATAAAATAGTCAACATTCTTTGCTCTGTGTATTACATCTTGTAACATTTCTTGCACACCTATCAGTTTGTACCTCTTAATCCCCTTAAACTGTCTTGCCTCTCCCCTAATCCCTCTCTTGTCTGATAGCCACTAGTTTCCTCTCTGTATCTGTGAGCTCATTTCCATTTAATTTTTTTGATTCCACATATAAGCAAAAACATACAGTATTTGTCTTTCTCTGACCTATCTCACTAAGCATAACATGCTCCGAGTCTAGCTGTGTTGTCACAAAGACAAACTTTTATTTTTTATGGATGAGTAATCCAGTGTGGATATGTGTAAGTATACATATCTCACAGGACAGGGAGGCCTGGCGTGCTGTGATTCATGGGGTCACAAAGAGTTGGAAACGACTGAGCGACTGAACTGAACTGATGTTAGTGAACAGTTGGGTTGTTTTCCTATCTTGGCTATTGTAAATAAGGTTGATATGAACATTAGGGTGCATGTATTTTTTTTCAAATTCATATTTTCCTCTTCTTTAGATAAACACCCAGGTATGATATGGCTGAATCATATGACAGTTTTATTTTTACTTTTTTGAAGAAACTTCATACAATTTTCCATGGTGGTTGCATCAATTTACACGCTGACCAACAGTGCACACAATTTAGTTTTCTCCACATCTTTACCAACACTTGTTATTTTTGATGATGGCCATTCTGACAGGTGTGAGGTGATGGCTCATTGTAGTCTTAAATTGCATTTATCTGACTATCCGTGATATTGAATACCTTTTCATGTTAACTATTAGCCATCTGTATATATTCTTTTTTCCCTCTTTGGTCACACTATGCAGCATGTGAGATCTTAGTCCCCCAAACAGAGAAGGAACCTGTACCCCCTGTGATGGAAGTACAGAACCCCCAGAGAATTCCATCTGCAAATGTCCCTTAGAAAAATGCCTATTCAGGTCCTCTGTCAAATTTTAAATCATGTTATTTTTGCATTGAGTAGTATGAGTTCGTTAAATATTTTGGATATTAAGCCATAACAGACATATACTTTGCAAACATCTTCTCTCATTCGGTAGGTTGTCTTTTCATTTTGTTGATAATTTCTTCACTATGCGAAAGCCTTTTAGTTTCATGTAGTTTCATTTACTTAGCTTTGCTTCTGTTTCATTTGACTAAGTAGACATATGCACAAAATATTGTTAAGACCCATGTCAAAGAGCATAATACCTAGATTTTCTTCTAGGATTTTTACAGTTTCAGGCCTACATTTAAGTCTTTCATTTACTTTGAGTTTATTTTTGTATATGGTATGAGAAAGAAGTACAGTTTTATTCTTTTGCATGTAGTTGTCCAGTTTTCCTAACACTACTTGTTAAAGAGACTGTCTTTTCCCCCATTGTGTATTCTTGCTTTCTTTGTCATATAGTAGTTGACCATATGTGTGTGGGTTTATTCTGAATTCTTTATTCTTTTCCATTGATCAACACATCATTTTTCATGCCAAAACCATACTATTTTGATTATTGGAGCTTTGTAGTATAATCTGTTACAGAACATGATACCTGTAGCTTTGATTTTTTTTAAGATTACTTTGGCTCTTTGGGGTCCTTTATGATTCCATAGAAATTATAGGATTATTAGTTAGAATAATATGAAAATTTTCACAGGTATTTTGTTAGGGATTACATTAATTCTGTAGTTGTTTGGGTAGTATAGACATGTTTACAGTATTAATACTTCCAATCCATGAACACAGTGTAACTTTTCATTTATTTGCATTGTTTTCAATTTCCTTTATCGATGTTTTAAAGTTTTCACAGTACAAGTCTTTTACTTTCTTGGTTAAATGCATTCCTAGGTATTTCTTTATTTATGATGCATTTGTAAATGTGATTGTTTTCTTGATTTCTCTTTCTGATTGTTTATTATTAGTATATACATATACAAGAGATTTCTATATAGTAATCATACATCCTGCAACTTTACTGAATTCGTAAATAGTTCTACTAGATTTTGATGGAGACTTTAGGTTTTTTTTCGTACACATTTTTCATCTGCAAATAGTGAAACTTTTTCTTCTTCTCTTCCAATTTAGGTGCCTTTTATTTCTTTTTCTTGTCTGAATGATGTGGCTAGAACTTCCAATACTATGTTAAATAGAAATGGCAAGAGTGGACATCCTTTTCTTGTTCCTAATCCAAAATCCTTAACACTTTTCACCATTGAGGATAATGTTAACTGTGGCTTTGTCATGAATGGTCTTTATTATGGTGAGATATGTTCCCTCTACAATAACTTTGTTGAGAGCTTTTATCATGAATGGATGTTGAATTCTATCAAATGCTTTTTCTGTATCTAAGGAAATGGTCATGGGATTTTTACTCTTAGTTTTGTTAATGTGACATATTATAATGATTGATTTGTAGATAGTGAACTATCCTTACATCTCTCGAATACATCCCATTCTATCATGATGTATGATACTTTTTACAGATTGTTGAATTTGATTTGCTACTATTTTGCTGAGGATTTTTATGTCTATGTGTATCAGGGTTGAGAGCTTTTATCATGAATGGATTTGAATTCTATCAAATGCTTTTTCTGTATCTAAGGAAATGGTCATGGGATTTTTACTCTTAGTTTTGTTAATGTGACATATTATAATGATTGATTTGTAGATAGTGAACTATCCTTACATCTCTCGAATACATCCCATTCTATCATGATGTATGATACTTTTTACAGATTGTTGAATTTGATTTGCTACTATTTTGCTGAGGATTTTTATGTCTATGTGTATCAGGGATATTGGCTTCTAAATTTTTTTTTTTTTTTAGTGCTTTTGTCTAGTTTTCATTTCAGAGTAATGCTGTCCTTGTAGAATCAGTTTGGAAATGTTCAATCTTCTTCAATTTTTGGCACAAATTGATAAAAAGAGATATTAACCCTTCTTTTAATTGTTTAGTAAAATTCCTCTGTGAAGCTCTTCAGTCCTGGACTTTGGTTTGTTGAAAGTTTATTGATTACTGATTCAATGTCAAAACTAGTAAACAGTCTATTCTATTTTTCTATTGCTTCTAGAATCAGTTTTAGAATACTTTGGCTACCTGATGTGAGACCTGACTCACTGGAAAGACATGATGCTGGAAAAGATTGAAGGTAAAAGAAGAAGGAGGTGGCAGAGAATCAGGTGATTATCTATAGTGTCATGAACTCAACGAACATGAATCTGAGGAAACTCTGAGAGATAGTAAAGGACAGGGAACACTGGCATGCTGTAGCCTCTGGGGTCCCAGAATCAGACATGACATAGTGACTGAACAACAGTCTTAGAAAATTCTACATTTCTAAGAGTTTATCCATTTTCCTAGGTTGTCCAATATGGTGGAATATAATTGTTTATAATATTCTCTTATGATAGTTTATATTTCTGTAAGTTTGTTAAAACTATCACACAATTGCTCTCATTTCACATGCTAGCAAAGTAATGCTCAAAATTCTCCAAGCAAGGTATCAACAATACGTGAACTGTGAACTTCAGGATGTTCAAGCTGGATTTAGAAAAGACAGAGGAACCAGAGATTAAATTGCCAACATCCACTGGATCATAGAAAAAGTAAGGGAATTCCAGAAAAATATCTACTTCTGCTTGATTGACTACACTAAAGCCTTTGACTGTGTGGATCACAACAAACTGAAAAAATTCTTCAAGAGATGCAAATATCAGACCACCTCACCTGTATCTTGAGAAACCTGTATGCAGGTCAAGAAGCAACAGTTAAAACTGAACATGGAACAATAGACTGGTTCCAAATTGGGAAAAGAGTATATCAAGGCTGTAGTATTGTCACCCTGCTTATTTAACTGCTATCCAGAGTACATCATATGAAATGCCAGGATGGATGAAGCACAAGCTGGAAACTAGGTTGCCAGGAGAAATATCAATAACCTCAGGTATGCAGATGACACCACCTTTATGGCCAAAAGCAAAGAGGAACTAAAGAACCTCTTGATAAAGGTGAAAGAGGAGAGTGAAAAAGCTGGCTTAAAACTCAACATTCCAAAAACTAAGATCATGGCATCCAGCCCCATCACTTCCTGGCAAGTAGATGACAGACTTTATTTTTGGGGGCTCCAAAATCACTGCAGATGATGACTGCAGCCATGAAATTAAAAGATGCTTGCCTTTTGGAAGAAAAGCTATGACCAACCTAGACAACATATTAAAAAGCAGAGACATCACTTTGCCAATAAAGGTCTATATAGTCAAAGCTATGCTTTTTTTCAATAGTCATGTATGGCTGTGAGAGCTGGACCATAAAGAAGACTGAGAGCCCAAGAATTTATACTTTTGCACTGTGGTGTTGGAGAAGACTCTTGAGAATCCCATGGACTGCAAGGAGATCAAACCAGTCAATCCCAAAGGAAATTAATCCTGAATACTCATTGGAAGGACCGACACTGAAGCTAAAGTTCCAGTACTCTGTCCAGCTGATATAAAGGGCTGATTCATTAGAAAGAGCCTGATTCTGGGAAAGACTGAAGGCAGTAAGAGAAATGGACAATCCAACAAGATGGTTGGATGGCATTACTGAATAAAGGGACATGAGTTTGAAGGAGTTTGGGGAGATGGTAAAGGACATGGAGGCCTGGCAGGCTGCAGTCCATGGGGTTGCAGAGTTGGACACAACTGAGCAACTGAACAATATTGCCTGTAAATTCTCTTCTTTCATATTTAATTTTATTTGGGCACTCATACATTTTTTTCTTAATGAACCTGGATCATCAATTCTGTTTATTTTTCAAAAGACAGCTATTAGTTTAATTGATCTTTGTTTATTATTTTTGTCACTATTTTATTTGTTTCCTCTCTGATCTTTATTATTTTCTTGTTTCTTTTGAATTTGTGCTCTGACTGTTCTTTTTTTGCTAATTCCTTTAGATGGAAAGTTCAGTTGTTTGCTTTGAATTTTCCTGACTTCTGGGAATAGGTCTGTTTTGTTATAACCTTTATGTCTTAAAACTGCTTTTCTGCATCCCATAGATTTTAGGAAGTTATGGTGTTATTGTCATTCATCTCAAGGTATATTTTGATTTCCTCTTTGATTTCTTCACGGCTCCATTGTTTTTAATTGCAAGATTTTTAGCCTCCACATGTCTGTGGGTTTTTTTTTTTTCCCCACTTTCTTCCTGTATTTGATTTCTAGTTTCCTACCCTTGTTTTTGGAAACAATGCTTGACATAATTTCAATCTTAAATTTATTGTGGATTATTGTGCTTTAGCATGTAATTTATCCTGAAGAACATTCCACTTACACTTGAAAAGAATGTATATTCTGCTGTTTGGGGATAGAATATCCAGTAGATATCTGTTCAGTTTGCCTTGTCTAATGTGTTACTGAAAGCCATCATTTCCTTATTGACTTTGTGTTTAGATGGTCTATCCGTTCATGTAAGCTGAGTGTTAAAGTTCCTTACTATTATTGTGTTACAGTCAATCTTTCCCTTTATGTCTGGTAATATTTGTTTTATACGTTTTGTTTCTCCTGTATTAGGTGCATCCATGTTTGTGAATGTGATAGACTCTTCTTGGACTGACCCCCAGCTTTTCATTTTACAATGCCCTTTTGGTCTCTTCTTACACACTGTGCTTTAAATAGTACTTGGTCTGATATGAGTGTTGTTACCCTAACTTTATTTTCTTTTCCATTTTATGGAATATCTTTTTCAAACCTTCATTTTTAGTCTCTGTGTGTCTTTAGCTCTGAACTGAGCTTTTTTTCTTTTTTTCTTGTAGGCAGCATATAGATGAGACTTAGGTGTCTTTTCTGTGTTTGTTTGTTTGCATCCAATAAGCCACTCATGTCTTTTTTTGGATTATTTAGTACATTGACATTTAAAGTGATTATTGAGAGGTATGTGTTTATTGCAATATTATTACTTATTTTCTGGTGTTTTTGTAGTTCTTTTCTGTTCTTTTCTTCTTTTAGTTTCTCCCCTTCTGATTTGATGATTTTCTTCAGTTTTAGTTTGGGTTCTTTTCTCTTTATTCAGTTTTACATGCATTTATTGTATACTTTTGACTTGTAGTAAACATAAAGTTCATATATATTGGCATATAAGTATGCTTGTTTTAAACAGATATGACTTATTTTTAAAGGCCTCTCATTCACCAAGAGTCTTGTACTTATATTTTTAGCAGAAAACAGATGTCTTCCTAATCAGCATTCATCGTAATTTTTCCAAGCATGTAAGTATAATTTACAACAACAAAGATCTTAGTGTATGGGAACTTGAGTGAGACACAGAAAACAATGGCAAAAACAGGTATTCTGCTCTAAAAGGTTCTCAAATTCCATGAGCCTATTTCTCTTCACTAAATGTTTCTTTCTCTTGCCCTTTGAGTCATTTATGCCAAGAACCTCAGAGTTCTGTGTACAAGTAATTAGAAAATACCCTACTAATGAATTTATAACTGTTAGTATTTGTTTATACTAACCAGGCAAGTGATGGGATTGTCACTTGGACACCCTCTCCAGTGCAAAAACAACAAACTAAATTCATAAGAAAAGCCAGGAGGAAGTCAGAAAATAAAGCCAGAGACCTATGTACATGCAGCCTTCACACCAACACCATTCTGAAAATTCTGCCAACCAATTTCACCTAGAAATAACTTTAAATAAGACACCAATTTTCAGCAAAGATCATCCAAGTGTGTCATTTAAATGCTTAAGACATTCTCCATTTCTCATCGCTTTTCCTCAGTTATAGCATACTCTTGTTATAGAAGAAGTATAACATTGGAAATAGTGCTCACTTAATAGAGAGATACCAACTCTGGATTCAAAATGTACCTGCTTACGCATCCAATCTACTAAGTACAGAACAGTGGAGTACTTACAGCAGGGTGTCCGGTGCAGTAGGAATAGCTGGTGTGGGACTGATAGTGCAAGCTGGCTCTTGGAAAGGAGTATGTGTTCCAGGCTGGTTGGCTGCTGTTCCATTGGGAGCTGAAGCCAGGGCTCATGGCCACTCGAGATTTACTGGTTTGATAGGCTCTCACTGTGGAGCTAGACTATCAGAAAGAAAGGAACGCAATGTAAAGGCAGCTCTGTACAGAACCTAAGCCAGCAGCGTATTGCACTGTGCACTCTCATGCACAATCATGGCATAGGACTTGGCTGCTTAAAGGCCATGCCTGACTTCTTAAGGGGAGGCATAAAATAGTGTTCTGATTGGGATAGAAGTATTTTCTCACTATTAGAATTTTGACTGGACTACAAAGCACAGAGGCTCATCGAAATAATCTTATTGAAAACAATTTTTCCTAGTTGTAACAGGTAACTCCATCTTTCAAAAATTAAGATACACTCTACTGGTGATAGCAATGATGATATTTTCAATTACATACATGTCATGTCATCTCAAGGTTCACCTTAGAAATTCACCATTAGTTTTATCTGAACGTGGAAAACAAATATCTTAGTTTACAAAGGTAGGAACAAGGTGCAGGTTGGTTCCTGACTCCAAATGCTCTTTAAATTCCATGAGGCTATTGCTCTCCTGTGTGAGACATCTTTAGAAATCAGGACACATTCCAGCACATTGCTATTACACGACCTAATGAAAGCAAAATGACTAAGGATTTGAAATCATCATTTACCCCCAACTGGTCCAATGTAATTAGAAGTAAAGGAACAGGAAAACACCAATCAAATTGCCAAATGTTAAACATATCCAAGTGTTCATAATTGTATACGGGATAGAATGGACTCACTTGTGTCTTCTGTCCTTTTTTGTCCTCAGATGGCCAAGGCATATAAAGCATATAATAGTTCCTTTTCACAGAACACTTTCTATCATCACATTGAAATAGCCACTTACCCAAGTAGCACAGTAACTTTCACAATAAATTCTATGTATAAATCTATGGGCACATGCCAACTCAATCACTGGGAAATGCACTAATCCCATTGCCATTATATTCAGGAAACCTAGTGGGGAAGAAATTTTTATCCAAGATTGTATTTCTCATTGGATGAGGTTCTTGTATCATTGGATACTTAGAGGAGCAACATTTGTGAAGACAGGCTTGATCATCTTAAAATTAAAAGAAAAGATAAGGACCTCAGCAATTTAAGGGCGGTAGTCATAACTATTTCACAATGGCTTCAAAACATCTGGCAAGGGAAAAGAAAAATAATTTATTTATAGACGATTTAAAATACTGAAAGCAAAAATTGGAGAACCAGTTAGTTTTTTTAAGATAGACATATTTGCCTCTCTGTCCCCAGTCTCATCCCAACCATCTGCCTAACCATGTGCGCTACCCAAGCATTCAAAATGTAATAGGGAAGAACAGACTTGACTCCCTATTAGATCTGTTCCTTTTCCTGTGCCTAGTCATACTGACCCTGCACATTTTGTGAAAGAATGTTGCCCACAGCCTGAAATACACAGGAGAGCCCATTCTCAGGGCTCCAGTCATTAAGATTTCATTCATGTAGAGATTAAAAAGTCACAGAATAGAGAATAACACTTGTCTTCTTGGAGATTTACTGGAGAATCATGGCCTGACCTATGTGGACATCTGTAAGGACAAAGGATTCCCACACCAAGAACTTTGCAACAACTAGCCATGCCCCTCCCTCATCTTGCCTTTAAAAGTGTCTTGCTGAAAACCTTTGAGGGTTTGGGGCTTTTGAAGTATGAACCATTTGTCATCTTGCATGGCCCTGCAATAAAATTTCTCTGCTCCAACTTCTGGCTTTTGGGTTGTTTGGCCTTGAAAGATGGCAGAGAAATAGCTGGATGTGGAGTACATCTCTTGCCATGGATGCATCAAGAATAAAACCAATACAATATCGTCAAGTAATTAACCTCCAATTAAAATAATTGGGAGCGTGTATACACCTGTGGCGGATTCATGTCAAGGTATGCCAAAACCAATACAGTATTGTAAAGTAGAATAAAGTAAAAATAAAATAAAAAATTTAAAAAATGAATTTATATTAAAAAAAAAGAATACATCTCCAGAGGCAACAATTCTCACAGAACACTGGCTGCTAGACCAGCAGAAAAGATTATAGAGATCCATGCATCACTAGGTAGATCAAAAAGAAAGAAGGGAAAAGGAGGAAAGCAAGTGGGACAGGCTTGTTGAGCCTCACTATGCAAGGGGCATACAGCTTTGCATTCAGCAACAGATAGCTCAATGAGATGCCTGTGTCCAGAAGCACAAAAGCATAGTCTAACGCACACCTCCTTAGAACAGACCCGTACAGGAGCAGGAGTACTGGACGTTTACAAAATTAAGATAGCTGTGCTTGGTTTTAGGTACAGATGTTCCATATTTACATAAAAATCCCCTGTGACTTTTACCGTATATACAGCCACTTCAATGACTGAATGAGCCCACCAACAAAACTACCTTTGATCTGGAAATGTCTTGGTTTCTGCTCCATATCTGTGGACACTAGAACTAATCACTTTCCCTGGCTCATTTGATTCTATAGGTATCTTTTTCAAGACTAGACATGTTTAGTTACTTTATCTGTTTTCACATTTAGATTAGTTTGGGGATTTTTAAATTAAGAGAAGCAGGCAATATATGCAGATCTAAGTGTGTAAATACTCCAATCTCTCAGTTTAATTAAATTCCCAAATAGCATAAGTCTCTACCCAGTGATTTTTATGCCTGGGGTCTTCCTCCTACATATTCATTTCTCTCTTTTGCAAAGCTCAAGCTCAAGTTACACCTGGACTTGGTCAAATTGCCCATGGCTGTGTCTTTCGCTGACGCCTTGTTTTCCTGCTCTCGCATAGTGATCACAGAGTGGCTCAAACACTGTCAGGTGGTTTTGCTGGTTTTTTATTGTTTCCTTTCTCTCTAAATTTCAGCTCTCCAACCTAGCTGACAGCCTAATGAGGTCAAGATCATGTGCTACCTTTTCTAAAGCTCCAAGGACTTTTCACCCTCCTTGGAGCCTCTAACCCATTTGATCTTTGAAGCCTCTAATCACGTGTATCCCCTCATCATTGCAATCATCTTTCCCTTTGACTTCACAACCCTTCACAGCCCTTCTAGGTGTGCCTCATCTCAACCTCCCTTCTAATTCTCTTTGCCCTAAATGTGGTCTTTTGCCGGGGCTTAATTCTTCACTCTCTCAGCTTCCTTCCTTTGTGATCTTGTATATGGTCAACAGTTTAAAAAGACGATTTTCAGATATCATTTAACAGTACCAACTCTCTACTACATTCTAGCTCCAGATCTTAAATTATGTGTTACATATAAAGGTATAACTATTTAAAAATCACCACGAAGGGACTTAAAAGTTGAAATTACAGTGTTTAAGTGAACTTATTGTTTTACTCTAAGATCTTTTATCATTTTTAAATTTTGTTAATATGCTGGCAATATTTTGAAACCAACTGCCTTGAAGATTTAAACAACATTGACTCATTTATCTGTTTCACAAGTTCCATCATCAGTGTCACCAAATCCTATTGAATCTCTACAGTAGTTCTTGAATTGATATTGCCCTTTTCATTCCCATAAGCATTACACATTTTGGGGGTTTTATCAGTTTATATCTGAATCACTAAAACTACATCAAAAACCTTCTACTTTTAGCCTTGATTAACTGTTCACAACAGCACTGTTGCTGTTTTTTTCTCCTAGAAACCTACTTTATTGTGTTACTTCCTGCTGAAAAAAGTGTTCAATGACTCTCTATTATCTGTGAGACAAAGTCCAAAATTGCTAGTGTTTCCTGTGAGACTCTTTCTAATTTGATCATAATCAACACTGCAAATCTTATTGTTGTCCCTTTTCATACACACTTAGGCTCCAAGTAAATTATAAATCCAAATATGATTTGTACACCCATGCCACTGTTACAACACAGCTCCTTCCTAGAATGTCTTCCTCTCCTTTCAGTTCACATTTCCATGACCCTATCAGATTCTAGCTTTTCTAGAAAACCTATTCCAACCCTCAGTCATCAGCCTATAGGGACGTTTGCTTCTACAGGGCACTGACGTGACTGACTTTCTGTCATATTTATCTTGTCCTTTCGTTTGAGTGCTACCCATTAAGTCAGTGTTATAACTTCTTAAGCACATCATCAACCCTTTTAGTGCAACATATAATTCTTACATCCTAATAAGCATCTTTGGGGAAAACACAGTCTCAGCTGTGTTTCCCTAGAAGCGATCACAATGCAAGAACTCGAGTACAAGTAGTTCATTTCGGAAGTGATCTGAGAAACTAAGTCAGAGGATGGGAAATGTGACAGAAAAAGGAGGAGCTGATAAGTTACTGTCATTGCCTAAGTGATTGCTGTAGAGAACTGAGGCTCAGTTTCATTGCGAGGCCCTAGGAACCAGTGTAGAGCACACTTCAGAGTTAGTTTACCCAAAGTGCAAGAAAGATGACATATTTAACCTACAATTCCAATTTGTCATTGAGTGAGGGTTGTTCTTGGAAACATTCATCCCCTGGCATTTCAGGCCTGACCCACACATAGGCCAAAATAAAGTTCTCATGTATAGAGTTTCAGGATGTTGTAGACATGCTTTTGGAAAGTAAGTGACAAGGACGCACATTGGCTGCTGAGTACAGCACTCCATGAATTCCTATCTGCCTGAGAAGCCCAGATGCTCACTTTCCTCTCAAACAACTGAGAGAAGGACACCAAAAATACTGGTCAAATTGGCTGGACTAAGAAGACTCTCCACATGGACATCACCAGATGGTCAACACTGAAATCAGATTGATTATAACCTTTGCAGCCAAAGATGGAGAAGCTCTATAAAGTCAGCAAAAACAACACCAGGAGCTGACTGTGGCTCAGATCATGAACTCCTTACTGCCAAATTCAGACTTAATTGAAGAAAGGA
>SJYC01102318.1:0-32809 GCA_006408675.1 Madoqua kirkii | reverse complement strand
TCAGTGTATGGCAAAACCAATGCAGGATTGTGAAACGGAATAAAGTATTAAATTTAAAATTAAAAAAAAAAAGAAATTATACAGAGGTTAGACTAAAAGTCATGAGAGCCAGGAAAATATATCAGTTAGATAAGGTGAAAACTACCACAGCTCATAAAACCAAATTAAAACAATCTTATCTGACATTTTTTTTAATTTATTTATTTTTGGCTGTGCTGGCTCTTCATTGCTGCCCAGGCCTTCTCTAGTGGCAAAGCGGGGCTTCTCATTGCCGTGGCTTCTTCTGTTGCAAAGTACTGGGCTCTGCTGAAGTGGGCTTCAACAGCTGCTGTGGGCGGGCTCAGTAGCTGTGGCTCCCAGGCTCTAGAGCACAGGCTGAATAGTTGTGTCTCATGAGCCTAGTTGCTTCACAGCATGTGGGATCTTCCCAGATCAGAGATCAAACCTGTGTCTCCTGCCTTAACAGGCAGATTCCTTACTACTGAGACAACAGGGAAGCCCCTCTTCTGATTTTATATAAAAACTTAATACAAAATAGGAAGACCATGTAGTTATAGTATAAAGTCAAACAAAACAAACATAGTATATAAATTAATAACCCAATTAAAACTTAGAAATGTGGCTTCCAAGTTGTTAGGGTGAAATGGCATGCCTGCCATTCTTAAACTCTTGGCAGAATATATTTTGTTGATTCACTCATCCAGTATGTTTGCTAAGGCAGACAGAATCCATTTTTCCTCTACCATTTTATAATGGCTGAACGAAAGCATGTACTACTTCTTAGCATATTGCATTCACCATTACAAAATTTTAAAAAATCTTTAGAAGGGAGATGTTCTGGGAAACTTGGAAAAATCTTTTGCATCCAGGCCAAGTACTAACAAAAGCAGTTTCGTGGCTCTTGTCAATGCCAGTGCTTACTTTACCTGAAAACTAGGGGGCTTTAATGAATTGTTTCTAGTTTTTCTGAGTCTAAGCCCCAACTATAACACCCCCAAAATTATATACATAGAAGTTCCAATAAAGAAGAGAACTAAAGTGTGAAATTACATATTTTATAAATATATCCCATTTGTTAGAAAATTTACATTATATGTATTTTATATTCTAAAAATTTATATTACATATCATATAATACATTTTATAAGTGGGTTTTATTATAAAATGGGCCAAGATATTATATATATATGTATGTATATAAAATCCTGTTTTCTCTCTACCATGGTAAGTTTTGCACACTATCTTGCAATGTTTCTTTTGGAGTCTGAAAGGTATTTCTCTCTCATTTTTTCATAGATTTAAAAAAGTAAATTAAATGATATATCATTAAGGTCAATTGATTATAAAAGGAACAAGTCCCCTAACCCACTAGGAAGCAAGCAACAGGTAATTACATTGACTATTGCAGAACTTCTTTTTGTATATGCCTCCTAAGATAGAAAGGGCTTGTAAAGCAAAACAAAATTAAACTGGAAAAATGGCATTAATATAACTCTAAAGACTAGTTGTATAACTATTTTTGAATATCTTCTTGAAAAATAGAATTACTTTATAATGCTTTTACTAATGTATGTGTTTTAGAA
The DNA here is from genome assembly GCA_006408675.1 of Madoqua kirkii. Lineage (NCBI taxonomy): Eukaryota > Metazoa > Chordata > Mammalia > Artiodactyla > Bovidae > Madoqua > Madoqua kirkii. The sequence continues at coordinate 31,226 of SJYC01102318.1, read as the reverse complement.
TTCTGAATGTGTTTTAGAATTATTTAACTCTTTGCCTCCTAAAAGAAAGAATTTAATTAATACAAGAAAGAAAGGGGAATTTTCTTTGATATATAGCCTCTTATTCCTTAATTATTATATCAAGTCAGTATGTTTATCATTGCAGATGATGAAAAAGGGAAGAAAATCTGAAATCTGAATTTCTTCAGCAAAGAGAATCTCTCAAGAAAAGGGCTCGGCCACTTGCCATGGTTTTTCTGATGGCATTTTTAACCTCCTTGTTCCTCAGGCAGTAGATGATAGGGTTGAGCATGGGAGTAAAGACTGCATATATGGCTGATATCAATTTGTTAGAATTGAATGAAGCAATGGCCCGAGGTCGGACATACATGAAGATCACAGCTGTGTAGAAGATGACTACCACTATAAGGTGAGAGGCACAGGTAGAGAAGGCCTTCTGCTGCCCAGTGGCTGAAGGAATGTGCAGGATGGCAGAGACAATGAAGGCATAGGAAAGAACAGTGGCTGAGAGAGGAAACACAAGGATGATGATGGCTAGCACAAAGTCTACCATCTCTGCCACAGATGAGTCCATGCAGGCCAATTTGAGGATGGGGGAAACATCACAGAAAAAATTAGAAAGGGCTTGTAAAGCAAAACAAAATTAAACTGGAAAAATGGCATTAATATAACTCTAAAGACTAGTTGTATAACTATTTTTGAATATCTTCTTGAAAAATAGAATTACTTTATAATGCTTTTACTAATGTATGTGTTTTAGAATTCTGAATGTGTTTTAGAATTATTTAACTCTTTGCCTCCTAAAAGAAAGAATTTAATTAATACAAGAAAGAAAGGGGAATTTTCTTTGATATATAGCCTCTTATTCCTTAATTATTATATCAAGTCAGTATGTTTATCATTGCAGATGATGAAAAAGGGAAGAAAATCTGAAATCTGAATTTCTTCAGCAAAGAGAATCTCTCAAGAAAAGGGCTCGGCCACTTGCCATGGTTTTTCTGATGGCATTTTTAACCTCCTTGTTCCTCAGGCAGTAGATGATAGGGTTGAGCATGGGAGTAAAGACTGCATATATGGCTGATATCAATTTGTTAGAATTGAATGAAGCAATGGCCCGAGGTCGGACATACATGAAGATCACAGCTGTGTAGAAGATGACTACCACTATAAGGTGAGAGGCACAGGTAGAGAAGGCCTTCCGCTGCCCAGTGGCTGAAGGAATGTGCAGGATGGCAGAGACAATGAAGGCATAGGAAAGAACAGTGGCTGAGAGAGGAAACACAAGGATGATGATGGCTAGCACAAAGTCTACCATCTCTGCCACAGATGAGTCCATGCAGGCCAATTTGAGGATGGGGGAAACATCACAGAAAAAATGGTTCAAGATATTATTACCACAGAAAGAAACTTGGGAGATGAAGTATACTTTTGCCATGGAGACAGTAAAGCCACTCAGCCAGGAACTGATGGTTAGCTGAACACAAAATTCTGTGGTCATCATAACTGGATAGCGAAGAGGCCAACATATAGCCACATAACGGTCATAGGCCATGGCAGCCAAGAGCACACACTCAGTACAGGCAAGTGACATGAAGAAATAGAGCTGGGTCATGCATCCAAGAAGGAGATGGTATTGGGACAAAGCAGGAATCCAGCCAGCATCTTGGGGACTGTGACAGATATATACCAGGTCTCCAGAAAGGACATGGTGCCCAGAAAATAATACATGGGCTTGTGCAGGGATCCAGTGACCCATACAGTGAGGATGATGACTACATTCTCCAACAGCACAAACAGGTAGGTGATGAGGAAGAGGAGGAAAAGCAGAACTTGCAGCCAAGGGTAAGTAGGGAAGCCCACCAGGACAAATTCACTAATATGAGTGATATTTTCCTTCCACATAATTAGGACATCAAAAGACAAAAGATTTAGTGTTAGCAGCACCAGATTGAAGAGTGAATTCACATTGGCGCAAGGGGCCCTCAGGCTACATAAAACATAACCCTAGGGTCATAATCTGGTTGTGGGGTATAATTTAGGTCACTGGAGGCCACAGCATCTTCTCCAGAAAATCAGGTGTCAGAACAGGACCTGAAAACAAATAAAACATAGACACAAAGCTAAGAATCTCAAAGTAGAATCGTGAGGTCAGATTCAGGGTTCAGGCTTTTGGATCTGAAGAGGCCTCCAGGTAGTACTAGGAGGAAATCCTTCCCTTATCATCATATTCACAGATTTCAGGGGCAGCTATAAGGTAGGAAATCATCACAATTAAAGAAAATGCCAAGGATTGTCCAGGAAGCAAGAAAGTTTGAAGTCTGGAGAAAATAAAAGCAGAATATCAACTAGGAAAGACCCTTCTAGCCAGAAGAATTGCTGACTCTGGTCTACTCCTCAGCCATGCCCTATGTCTTTTGAAGACACTGACAACAGTACTTAATAATTCACTGCCTATTTTTAGGCCCATAGCTTTAAAAAAAAATGAATAAAGGAATTTTATCCTCTTAGAATAATTAAATATATTTTAGTGTTTTAGATGATTTCTAATAAGACTAATACTAATAATTACATATGTAGTAGCTATACATAATAGTTTCATTTATACATATGTAATATTATATATACATATCTACTGCTGTTGTTGCTGCTAAGTCGCTTCAGTAGTGTCCGACTCTGTGCAACTCCAGAGATGGCAGTCCATCAGACTCCCCTGCCCCTGGGATTCTTCAGGCAAGAACACTGGAGTGGGCTGCCATTTCCTTCTCCAGTGCAGGAAAGTGAAAAGTGAAAGTGAAGTCGCTCAGTGTCTGACTCTTCGCGACCCCATGGACTTGCAACCTACCAGACTTCTCCATCCATGGGATTTTCCAGGCAAGAATACTGGAGTGGGGTGCCATTGCCTTCTCTGATACATATCTACTAGTTACATATTTTTAGAATAGTTCACAGTTGATCTCAAATTAATCTGTATAATTCATCTACGTCTTCTTCAAAGACTGGCTCAAATATTTTATACTTCTGGAAGAAGTGCTACTTGACTAATTCTATCTACTTCCTGACTCTGAAATTCCTTATTATGGACACTACTTGAGGGCAAGTTGCATTTAAGAAGCTGCCTTGGGAGTGGGAAGTCAGGAGATTTGACAATTTGAAAGGGTCCTGGGCTTCCCAGGGCACAATATATAATCTGAGGAAACTTAAAAACACTTTCTTCATAAATGAAGACAGAAGAAAAAAACAGATAAAAATGGGTTGAGATTATAAATTAAATGAATTTTAAAGAGAAACATATTCTTTAAGAAGCCCAGTAGAAATCAGGGAACTGGAAAGAAGAATGAGATTTGAAATTTCCTAAGCAGGAGATGTAGGAGATGCAGATTCCATTGTTTGGGAAGATCCTGTGGAATTAGAAATGGCAACCCACTCCAGTATTCTTGCCTGGAAAATTTCATGGATAGAGGGGGCCTCGTGGTCTCAGTCCATGGAGCTGCAGAGTCAGACTGAATGACTGAGCACTCACATGCAAATATTTACTAATTTTTTCTGATATGTATGTACTTTGTAGCCTAACCCTCCAACCTCCCCCACCCCCCAGATCTCTAATAAAGTAGTTGGTTATATGTGTTGGAAAAAATTGCAATAAAATGAATTCAAATTTGACTTCTTTCTCCACTCAAAAGCATTATCCTTTAATGAAGCTTAACAACTCTCTCAGGGAGGTCAATTTGCCTAAGAGAGTGAAGCCATATGGAAGCACATAGCCTAAATCCTATCAATTACAGAACAAAGTTGTGAAGGAATTTTTACATGTGAATGCACACTCACTTGTGTCTGATATTTCAGGAATAACAGAATACAAAAGAGTAATACAACAAGAGACTTTATATGGACAAAAGAAAGCCCAGTATTCAGAAGGTACTACAACATTAAGGAAACTGCCGAAGAGTGGGACAAACAATTGGAAGACCTGAATTCTAGTCCACGATTTCTCTCTTATTAACTTTATAATCTGATGTAAACTTCAAGTTACCAAACTTTAATTCCCTTTAAAAAGGTTATAATACTAAAAAATTCAACAAATTATGGATGCAGACAATTTATAGAATTGTTGAAAAGTGAAAGTGAAGTTGCTCAGTCATGTCCAACTCTTCATGACCCCACGGACTGCAGCCTACCAGGCTCCTCTGTCCATGGGATTTTCCAGGCAAGTTTACTGGAGTGGGGTGCCATTGTCTTCTCTGTTATAGAATTGTTAGGGGTTAAGATAAAGATCTAGGTTTCCCTGGTAGCTCAGATGGTAAAGAATCTGCCTGCAATGCAGACATATCTACTAGTTACATATTTTTAGAATAGTTCACAGTTGATCTCAAATTAATCTGTATAATTCATCTACGTCTTCTTCAAAGACTGGCTCAAATATTTTATACTTCTGGAAGAAGTGCTACTTGACTAATTCTATCTACTTCCTGACTCTGAAATTCCTTATTATGGACACTACTTGAGGGCAAGTTGCATTTAAGAAGCTGCCTTGGGAGTGGGAAGTCAGGAGATTTGACAATTTGAAAGGGTCCTGGGCTTCCCAGGGCACAATATATAATCTGAGGAAACTTAAAAACACTTTCTTCATAAATGAAGACAGAAGAAAAAAACAGATAAAAATGGGTTGAGATTATAAATTAAATGAATTTTAAAGAGAAACATATTCTTTAAGAAGCCCAGTAGAAATCAGGGAACTGGAAAGAAGAATGAGATTTGAAATTTCCTAAGCAGGAGATGTAGGAGATGCAGATTCCATTGTTTGGGAAGATCCTGTGGAATTAGAAATGGCAACCCACTCCAGTATTCTTGCCTGGAAAATTTCATGGATAGAGGGGGCCTCGTGGTCTCAGTCCATGGAGCTGCAGAGTCAGACTGAATGACTGAGCACTCACATGCAAATATTTACTAATTTTTTCTGATATGTATGTACTTTGTAGCCTAACCCTCCAACCTCCCCCACCCCCCAGATCTCTAATAAAGTAGTTGGTTATATGTGTTGGAAAAAATTGCAATAAAATGAATTCAAATTTGACTTCTTTCTCCACTCAAAAGCATTATCCTTTAATGAAGCTTAACAACTCTCTCAGGGAGGTCAATTTGCCTAAGAGAGTGAAGCCATATGGAAGCACATAGCCTAAATCCTATCAATTACAGAACAAAGTTGTGAAGGAATTTTTACATGTGAATGCACACTCACTTGTGTCTGATATTTCAGGAATAACAGAATACAAAAGAGTAATACAGCAGAGACTTTATATGGACAAAAGAAAGCCCAGTATTCAGAAGGTACTACAACATTAAGGAAACTGCCGAAGAGTGGGACAAACAATTGGAAGACCTGAATTCTAGTCCACGATTTCTCTCTTATTAACTTTATAATCTGATGTAAACTTCAAGTTACCAAACTTTAATTCCCTTTAAAAAGGTTATAATACTAAAAAATTCAACAAATTATGGATGCAGACAATTTATAGAATTGTTGAAAAGTGAAAGTGAAGTTGCTCAGTCATGTCCAACTCTTCATGACCCCACGGACTGCAGCCTACCAGGCTCCTCTGTCCATGGGATTTTCCAGGCAAGTTTACTGGAGTGGGGTGCCATTGTCTTCTCTGTTATAGAATTGTTAGGGGTTAAGATAAAGATCTAGGTTTCCCTGGTAGCTCAGATGGTAAAGAATCTGCCTGCAATGCAGGAAGGAGACCAGGGTTTATTTTTGGATGGGGAAGATCCCCTGGAAAAGGGAATGGCTACCCACTCTAGTAGTATTACCTGGGAAATCCCACAGACAGAGATGCCTGATGGCTACAGTCCATGGGTCACAAACAGTCGGACATGACTGAGTGTCTAAGCACATAAGATAAAAATCTACTTCATGCTCATTGGAGACTTGGTCCCACATGGCATTTTGAAAGTATAAAGATGAAAAGGCGGAATTTCTATATTCAGATCTTGAGAAGATAATGTAAGGAAACAAGCTGTTACAGTCCTCTGTGTTGCAGCCACAAGTAAGATAGGTAGCCCCTGGGAAGAAGATCTTAACATTGCCTTCAGCAGTGGCCTTCAAAGAAAGCAATAAGGCTTTATCTGCACCTGGGCAAGTGAGCCCTACTGGAGAAAAATCACAAGAGGACAGATGATATCAGCATAAATTTATAATCATGTAGCTCAGCTGAACCACAGACAATGGCTGGTATCCCACACTATGTTTTAAATTGATTCACTGTCTACATTTCCCAAAGATTTCTTGGTTTTGATCTCTAATCTGCCATCCACTCTCTCCTCCAACTCTCAGCAGACAATTTCTCCTCTTATAAAGACAAACGAGATTAGTTCTCCACTTCCAAATCATTATGCTAAACTCTGACATCTCTGTTCATTCTGTCCTTACTTCTTATCTAAGACTGGCCCCTATATCTGTTCTACATCTCATTTTTCAGGAAGCTGTTGTCAGAAATCCTATCTCTTTGTGTATATTAAATTCTTTATGCAAACATTCATTGAGCATCATTACGTGCCAGGAGGCACTGTTCTAGATGCTTGAAACAGCTCACTGAACAAAACAGAAAAAAAAAAAAAAAAGGCAAAAAACTCCTAATCTTAAGAAGTTACATCCTAGTGAAGGGATACAGGCAGTAAATACAGTCCTTCTCAAGAATTTGAATAAATATAATATGGATATAAATGTAGGAGTTGACAACACATTCTGTGGAAAAATCAGAGCAAAGTAAGTAACATTAAGAGTGTGTGGCAGGGTAGCACGTTCATGTTTTATACAGGATGGTCAGGGTAAGCCTCATTGAGCAGAGTCACGAAGAAGCAAACAGTCATCTGACTGATGAAATAGTTTTCCAGAAAAAGGGAACAGATGTAGTATGGTTGGAGTAGAGTGAGCGGGAGAAATGAAGTCAGAGAAGTAAGGACAGGTGACTAGGAGCAGGTCACCATGGGCTTTTCAAGCAGTTGGAATCATGTTGTCCTTTACTCTGTGTGGATTGGAGCCACTTTGTAAAGTTCTGAGCAGTTGATTGACCTAATCTTACTGATGTTTTAAGAAGTCTTCGGGCAGGTTCTTCTTATCTGAGTTATTTCTGACAACTTTTAGGAATGGTCAAACTGTTATTCTTCTTCCTAAATATAATCCTTTCTGATCATATTTTTGTGTCTGCTTCAGAACACTACACCATCCATCAAGCCCTCTCTTGCCTTACCTTTACTTTCTGCTGTCACTACCTCTTTGGTAATATGCAGCTTTTCCCATCTTAAAAAGGTTACTTACTTTCTTAATCTCTGACTCTTCTCACCGTAGTCCCCACACATTTAACTCTACTATGGGTCAAGTAGTTCCATGCACTGAAAACACCAAATAGACACTGGAGCTGTCTAGTAAAGGAGACAAAGAAGGGTCAGAAAATTAGAAATATAATGCAATAAGCATCATGATAGGATACTGAGTATTAGGAATCCAGGGTAGAATAATTCTTTGTTAAAAGAACCCAGAAAGATGTCATTAAAAAGTGCCATTTTAACTGAAATGAAACATCATAGAATTTTGAAGGGAAGGAGAAATACCAAAAAGAACAAAAAGAAATGAAAGGCACAGAATAAAGCATTAAAACATCGGTGACGGGATGAGTTGCATTTTGACTAGAAAGCACTGATAGCCTGGAAGGAAGAAATGGATCAAGACAAGGCTGGAAGATGAGGTTCTAGACAGTTACTCCTCACTGTTTCCTATACCTTTCTACTAGTTCTCCTCATTTCTGACACACTGAGTCCTATAACATCTGACAGAGTACCTCTTTCTTCAACTTTTTATTTTATATTTGAATATAACTGATTAACAATGTTCTAATAAGTTTCAGGTGGGCATTGAAGGGGCTCAGTCATACATATAGGTGTATCTATTCTCCCCTAAACTCTCCCCCAATCCAGGCTGCCACGTAACATTGAGCAGAGTTCCCTATGCTGTATACAATAGGTTCTGTTGGTTATCCATTTTAAATATAGCAATGTGTGCACGTCCATCCCAAACTCCCTAGCTATCCCTTCCCCACATCTTTCCCTCTTAGTAACCATAAGTTTGTTCTCTGTGAGTCTGTTTCTCCTTTGTAAATATGTTCATTTGTATTCATATTTTTAGATTCTGCAAATAGGGATGTCATGCTGTATTTTTCCTTGTTTCTGACAAGAGTACTTCCTGTCTCACTGACATCATATGGAAAACAAAATGAGTTCAATTTACATATTCTCTAACATTAGCCTGAACCCTTTTTATTTTTTTTAAAGATAGTAAATATTTTTTTTTATTGAAGTATAGTAGATTTTCACTGTTATGGTCATTTCAAGTTGATAATTCACTCTGCAGCAAAAGGATTCAGTTATATATACATATATATCTATTTTTTCAGATTATTTCCCCTTATAGGTCATTACAAAATATTGAGTATAGTTTCCTGTGCTGTGCAGTAGGTCTTTCTTGGTTATCTGTTTTACATATAGTAATTTGTATATGTTAATCCCAAACTCCTAATTAGTCCCTTCCTCCCCTTCCCATTTGGTAACCATAAATATGTTTTCTATGTCTGTGACTCTGTTTCTGTTGTGTATATAAGGTCATTTGTATCATTCTTTTTTTCTTAGATTCTACATGTAAACAATATCATATTTATCTTTCTCTGTCTGGCTTATTTCACTTGGCATGATCATCTCTAGTTCTATGAACTCCCTTGATTTTTAAGATCCATATTGTATTCTTAAAACTTTGAGCCAGTACAGTATTGCCTCTGGCATGACCAAGATCTCTGCATACACCACCATTCTGAGCATACACGAGTCCTGCATGAGACTGCTGTCCTATACTTTCTCCCTGCTGAATGCTCACGCAGTTTTCCTACTTGCCTTCATCATGTTCACGCCTCATCCCTGCCTTTGCCTGTATAACCTGTCCAATAATAAAAATATTCACCCTTTACTGGGTGTCTATTACATGGCAGTCTATTATACTCAGTCTTTCCTATACTTCATCTCACTCAGTTCTCACAACAACCTAATAGATATTATTGGTTTCCCATTACAGATACTAGGTAAAAAACTTGGCTAAATTCATACAAGTAAAAAGTGGTAGAGATGGAATTATAACCTAACACTGTAGGCCACCAAAATCTATACTCTTTCTACTCTGCAGCATTCCTCTTTCTTTAATTATTGTTTCCCTCCTCTCTTCCCACTGCCATACCCCCAGTTAATGTTCCCAATTTTGTGCATCCCTAGTCTTTCCCACTTTCTGTACCACCCATTCTCCTGATCCCTGGTCTTGACCATACTGACATCAATTTCCATTTCAATCAAGTCTTTCTTGCACAAATTTCTCACTTTTGAATTTAGCCTTTCCATTTCATCTGAGCTTTTAGAGATCAGTCTAAAGTTGCAAAATCTGGTTTGTCTAATTTTCTTGTCTTGAGCAACATGCCTCCTAAATCCATGTAATATTCCAGACATCCTAATACTCATGATCTTTCCCCCAGCCCTCATTGACCCTTATATGTATCTACATCAATGTGACCTCTCCCCACTCTATATTGACCTCTAATCCAGCCACTGACCTGATGTGTTTCACTGAGTCACCATTTCCTAGCTGAAAGTCTTTGTTAGGAAAAGAATGTTGGCTCAGAAAGTAGGATGGACTCACCTACTGAATCAAAGAAATGGTTTGATGTGTATTACTTAAAAGATGCTACAGATGGGAAAAAGACTTTCTCAAGAACGAAGAAGAAGTTAAATAAGAACAAGAGGAATATTGTAAATAGAGGGAGGTGGTTTGTGCAATTCAGGGGGAAGGTAGATGGAAAGGAAAATAAAAAGTTCAAGTTTCAGAAGAGATAGAGTGGGCTTGTACTCCAAAGGACTGGGAACATACAGGGGCTTTTGCCTATATAAGACAACACATAAGGATACTAAATAGTATCCTGCCTCTAGACCGAGTGATCTTACTGAAATATAAACATAAACAAGTGATTCTCCAGTTCAGATCCTTCAGTGACCATACTGCACAACTGAACTCCTTACATTGCATAGCAAGTACCTCAGGATCTGACTCCCACATTCTTAATACTCTTTCTCAGCTATTCAATCCAAGCTTAAGCTCCACTGAAGAATTTGATGTGTTTTAGTGCAACATCCTCCCTTTAAGACTCTAGGTAGTTGTACATACTCTATCTTCTACCTGAAATTCATTCTAAATCTTGCCACCTGGTAAATGCCTACTCAGATTCATCCTCCCTATCAAACTATGCCTAACTACCCCTTGCTATCACCACCTCCTGCCCATCACTCCAGCTCTCTGGTTTTGTAACATTTTGAACTAAAGAACATCATATCATGGTAACATGTATCATTGTGCTTACTTATCACCACTACTAGATTTATGAATGCCGTGAAAATACCACTCTTATGCTATTTTCAGCTTGGTCATCTTTTATCTCTAGATGTCTAGCTTAGTTCCTGAAGCATGGTTGTTACTAAATAAACAAATTTTTGGTGTTTATTAAGATCAGATGTCTCACCATGGTGCACTCCATTTTTTTGCTTTAGGAACGCAAGAGAAGTAGGTCATCTTGGTCGAGTCTAGCTTGGAGATCTTGGTTCAGTTGTGCAGTACTCTGACCAGTAGAGCGGTGTTTGGTGAAAATCACCTGTGCCACCCCTGTGAGTCTTTGCCTCTTCACCTGAAAGGACTTGAAGTTAGAGGATAAAAAGGAAAAGGGGGGAGAGAAGGGAAATAAAGGAGAAGTTTTGGAATAACCTAATCTAAATCCTTGAAAATTGCTTCTCTGTGAAACTCAAGAGTTCCATGACTTTGTAATTCTCCTCACTTGGGAAAGATACTAGGGTCCAGATGGATTAGGGAAATGGAAAATTTTTTCTTCTGTTTACTCAAAGAAAAGGCAAAATCAACTTAATACATACATGTGACAAGACTTTTAAGTCCAAACTTCAAAGTAACTTCTGAGCCTCTTAGACACCACTTTTGGATGGTAAGAGCCCAAGGTGGGAGATTTTTTTTTTTCTGTTTTATGTTGCTTTTTCTCTGTATCTGTTCAATGTATACCTCTTCCTACTCTTCTCTTCTTGCTCTTGTTCTGTTTCTCTGCCACTGAACTTGGGCTGGTTTTACATGTTGACTTTCCACAGATCTCATTCAGGCAGAACCTAGAGCTGGACAATTTCAGGACGCAGTGAGCCAACTGCTCAGTAGAGGCAACTGTTCTTTAACAGACACATCCTTGGGGATTTGGTTCACAAATGCTATAGTATTTTCAAGAGCAATAATGTAGTTAAAGAAATTTCCCTAGTGACCTCCTAGGGCCACTAGACAGAGTGATTATCAGTTGGAGAAACAGAATAGTAACAGTTTTATGGAATATCAATCTGTTGACTTATCCTAATCTTAGTTCTAAAGCTTGGCTTTCTTCCACTCTCTGGTTGTCTGGGAAGTAACTATTACTCATGACCTATTACTTTAAGGCATTAATATTATTCAAAGAGGGTGCTGGTGAAAGGATCAAAATACCCAAAAGAGTATTTAACAGAGTTAACAGTACACACTAAGTGCTAAAGAGAACTTTCTCTCCACTTCCACTTACCCCGCTCAAGAGATAAGTACTCCTGAACATCAAAGACAAACAACTGCACACAGGGGTAGGGAATCAGGTTTTGGTCAGTAAAGCAATTTTTTTTTAAAGTTGCTCAATCACATCTGACTCTTTGCGACCTCATGAACTATATATATAGTTCATGAAATTATCCAGGCCAGAATACTGGAGCAGGAAGCCTTTCTTTTCTCCAGGGGGTCTTCCCAACTCAGGGATCGAACCCAGGTCTCTCATACTGTAGGAGGATTTTTTACCAGTTGAACCACAAGGGAAGCCCAAGAATACTAGAGTGGGTTTTCTTTCCCTTCTCCGGCAGATCTTCCTGATCCAGGAATCATACTGGGGTCTCCTGCATTGCATGTGGATTCTTTACCAACTGAGCCAGTAGGTAATTTTGGCTCTTTAACTTTTAACTTCTTTTGTCTTGGCTCTTCTTTTTGGATTGTTTTACATTGTTCTCCTTTATGTCTCATGTCAGTTTTCGAGGATAATCTGAGGAAGAGATGTGGAAGTAGAAATATCTATTCTTAGAGATCCAGAGATCCAAGAAGAAAATTAGCAAGGTTCTAAAGCAAAGGAGAGCAAGAGACAAGGCAAAAAGCACATGGATCAGGCAGCTGAAGGCACCTCTGTCCTAAACCTTAGATTAAAACCTTCTGTTTCCATGTCTCCATTTAACCTTTCCATGACTCTGTTACCATTAGAATGATAAGATCTTATGGGCCATGATTAGACAGTGGTTCCCTGGATCAGGAAGATCCCCTGGAGTAGGAAATGGCAACACACTCCAGTTCTTGTCTGGAAAATTCTGCAGACAGAGGAGCCTGGAAGCGATGCCAGGTCCCCCAGCGTTTCTCAACCTGTACTGACTCTCTGACGTGCACATGTGTGTGTGTGTGTGTGTGTGTGTGTGTGTCTCTGTCACACACATACACACACACACACACACACACACACACACACACAGAGTCACACACACACACACACACACGAGTCACACACACTGGGGGAAAATACAAGGAGACTGCTGCAGACTGTTCAGACTCTAGGAGTTAGACCAGTAAAATAAGAAATGACCTTATGGAAACTTCCCTAGTGGTCCTGTTGCTAAGACTCTGAGATTCCAATGTAGGGGGCCTGGGTTCAATCCCTGGTCAGGGAACTAGATCCCACATGCCTCAAGTAAGAGTTCGCATGATAAAACTATAGATCCTCCATGCTACAACTAAAAATGATCCCTCATGCCAAATGAAGATTGAAGATCCCATGAGCTGCAACTAAGACCTGCGTGGTCAAGTAAGTAAATAAGTGGTTTTGTTTTGGGGGTTTTTTTTGTTTTTTTTTAGAAAAAAAAAAAGAAAAGAAATGACCTTATGTTTCAGATCTGATCCAGCCTGATCACCAGTTAGAAGACTGCAGACACAGATCCAACATGTGATAGAACATGTCTTTGCCCTCTATATCCCCTCTGTATATTTCTCTCTTTGAAAATGGCAAGCGTTGAGACAGCAGATGACAATTACTGTCCAATATATGGAGATTTTGTCAACTTCCTGTTAAATGCCTTTCTATTAGAAATAAGATTAACAAACACAAATATATTGATAGGTAGAATTTTGGTGTCATCTATAAAGCATTCATGGGACCATGTTTTCTGGGCTAAAATTCATGAAGCAGAACAAAGAGAAACTTTTAAATTTTTATTTTTATAAAAACAGAGAAAGTTTAAATAGTATATCAATTTATTAATACCCTTTAGTAAAAATAAAACTAGATGAAATAATTATAAAACCCAATAGGTAAGTATTTACTTACTACTGCATGTATATGATTAACTTAATATAGGTTTATTTCATATTTTTACATGTATGCTTAAAAAGAATTCTGCTTCTCAATAGTCATCAGATTTACTGATTCAGATTTACCAATAGCTAAAACATTGGAATTCTAAGATAATTCCAGATACTTCAGGAAATAGTAAAGTTATCTATTCAGTCTCTCAAGCCATAAATCTTGAATTACTCTAAATTTTAATTCTTTTAACCTGAAACACCCCAGTTAATCAAATGATTAAGGACATCTCTGTTTTTAAAGTGCAAGGACCACTATCAGTAGGGTTGTACAGACATCTGTGAATACATAAAAGCAACAATTCTCTGTAGAAGCTAACATTAATAATCTGTGTGTGCCTGCCATGTTCTAAAGACTTCACATACATGTTATCTAATTTAACACTTTCAACAGCTCCATAAAATGTTACTAATATTCCCAATTTCCAAACAAGAAAATAAAGGTTCACAATAAATAAAAATTTCCCCAGGGAGTGATTGTATCAGTCAATGTTGTGTTACAGGTAACAAATTTATCTTAGGTAGCTTGAACAGAAAGAGAATTTGATTATTGTAAAGTCATTGAGAAGGATGGAGTTCAGGAGTTTAGGATGAACCCAAAAACAACTTTGAGCCTCCACAACCACCTTGTCTCAGACATAATACAGAAAACTTGCTGTTGCAGCTGTTTCCTCTCTATGGCTCATGAACCAAATCTGTTGCCTGCAGAACTTTGGCCATAAGCCACACCAGCTAAATGAATGTCCTACACACTGACTCCTTCTGCCTGTGATTTATGTGAGAATCAAAGTGTTATATAAATACACCATACAGGAACCTAAATATTAATAAAAACCTGAAGTCTGTAATTTTAAGTTTTCCAGCCTTAACATGTTAGAAAGTATTGAAATGGGTATGAAGAAAGACATGATGTTTGCTTCAATCTAAAAATTAGAGGAGTTGGAGAGAACAAAATATTTAAAAACCGGAACTAAGCCAAAAAATGTGGAAGTTATGGGCACTGTGGCTATCAGTTGGAAGTCTGACATTCAGACAGGGATTTATTCCTCATATCTATTGATCACTGAATGCATGATAGTAACTTTTAGTAACTGAGACATAAAGAAACTTATAATCTAGTGTTTTAAATAAGATGCATATTTGAATCACTGTCAGTATAAGACAGAGTCTAAAAAGTGTTACAACAAGATATCATCATTCTGAACACAAGTTACATACAACTAGAGTCATTTCTTCCTGATAGGTGTGGAGACAAGTCAGCACAAGCAGGAAGTTGGAAGAAACAGAAAAACTGTCATAGATGATTTGCAGTTCCAGTAGAGTTTTACAGATATTATGAGCAATCCTATATTTTGTTGGATAATGTAGAATCAGTTCAGTTCAGTTAAGTCGCTCAGTCGTGCCCAACTCTTTGCGACCCCATGAATCGCAGCACGCGAGGCCTCCCTGTCCATCACCAGCTCTCGGAGTTCACTCAGACTTGCATCCATCGAATCCGTGATGCCATCTAGCCATCTCCTCTGTTGTCTCCTTCTCCTCTAGTATGTATCAAATGCTGTACCAGATGTCTTCACATATATCCATTTTCATTTAACCTTCATATCAACTTTGGAAATAGATATTATGATCTACTTTCAATAGATGAGGAAACTGAAGCTCAAAGAAACCAAAATTCGAATTTGCTGAAAAAGCTACAAATTTTAATACTGATAATGCTGTAGTCTCAAGCTGAATATTTGCCTCACAAGATCATGAACTTTCCCAATATTTTTCCACTTACCCAACTGCCAGTGAGGCTGTTTTAAAAGCCTGATTATGCTATTTATTAGAAGATAGTAAACCTGAGTGTGTGAAATAGAAGCAAAATATATTGGGGAACTTCTTCTACAGATCTTATAGTCTAATTTACTGTGATAAGACAAGAAATGCAACCTAAAAGGGGAAAAGTGAAAAAGTAGTTCTGTGCAGTAAACTAGCTTAAACCTGGGAAACAGACAGTCAAGTATCTATCTACAGTGTCAAGTGCTGAAGCTGGTATTATAGCTTCAAGGATGAATAAGGTTAATTTCTGCACTAGAGAAGCTCACATATACTCAGAGTCAAGCACAAACTGCCATCTGTCATTCAAAATGAAGAGGTGCTCTGGTCAAGGCTGACTATTGAAAGACAATGCCCCTTGTCCCTGCTTCACTGTGCAAGTGATTGCCATTCACCTGATAAAAATGCAACAAGCTGAAGATCCAGTACTTGCAGAGACTGAAAATACCTTTGTAGAACTTACTGTATATCCACAAACCTATATGGTAAGAGGAATTCACAGATTAGTAATATTTGGGTTCGTGAACATGAATCTCCTTCCTCTGTGACCCCTTTCTTCTTTATATCACCTTGTGTTAGTCATCTATCAGATTTTTCAGTGTTGGTATCTCTCTTCACTCTTGCCCTTTTCCATCTTTGCAAGCCCTGATCTTTATTACTGTCCACCATTTTCATCTACCTAATTCCTGCAAGTGTTAGCCTAAATGCTACTTCTACTGGAATATTTTCTCTGATCATCCGAGGTCTACTATTATCTGTTTCCAAAGAACCCTGTATTCATATCATAACACTTAATGCTGGAGGCAATTGTGCCTTTATCTTCCTCACTCATCTCTGAGCTGTTAGAAGGAAGAATCTGTGTTTTTTTGGTAGTTTTTGTCCACTGTAGTCCATCACAGAGCTTGGTAAGAAATAGGGGCACAAGAAATAATGAATGAATGAAGTTAAGAAAGATGAGTATATTGTAGTTATTGAGTGTGCCACAGGGACTAATACAGAATGGATGTTTCATACTGGAGATCAGTAAAAATAAGGCTGATTTGGTTCAGGTGGCAAAAATGTCAGACATTATTGAGCTTCATGAATGGTAGAGTGATTCTAAAACAATAAATAAATGCACAGGGAACTCTTCAATATTATGTGGCAAACTAGATCGGAAGGGAGCTTGTGAAAGAATGGATACATGTACATGTGTGGCTGTATCTCTTTGCTGTACACCTGAGGCTAGCACTATATTAATCAACTATACTCCAGTATAAAATAAAAAGTTTTTTAAAAGACTAGAATGAGTAGATACTATTTAATACAAATCAAGAATTACTAAACAGTAGAGTAACATTTCAAAAGCAATAGATAAGAAAGATTAATACAGGAATGTTGAATAATATATTCAAGGGGCTTAGAATATAAAGGAGACAAATTTCAGACTCCAACTTTAAGTGAACAAAATGTGGGGTCATAATAGCTTTTTATGATTATTGTTTTCATATTTTAACCTCAGCTTGATCAATTTTGTAGAATTCATTTTGGTATTCTATATTTTCTTATCTAGTTAGCATGTCTCATAATAATATAATATATAAGACTTGCATTTGCCTTAGAAAATTTGTATTTGTTTTCACCTATAGTAATGGCACCTCACTTCAGTACTCTTGCCTGGTAAATCCCATGGATGGAGGAGCCTTGTAGGCTGCAGTCCATGGGGTCGCTGAGTCGGATACGACTGAGCGACTTCACTTTCACTTTTTACTTTCATGCATTGGAGAAGGAAATGGCAACCCACTCCAGTGTTCTTGCCTGGAGAATCCCAGGGATGGGGGAGCCTGGTGGGCTGCTGTCTATGGAGTCGTACAGAGTTGGGACACAACTGAAGTGACTTAGCTGCAGCATAGTATGTTACAACATGTTATACTGATGTATTGAGGGTTTCAGCTTAAGAATTTACTGTTGTAATGCTATTCTCTTAGTTTGCTTATAATAGTCATACATAGCATGAAAGGCCACAAGAATCCAAGAGCCCAAAATGGAGTGTCTCAAGAGATACATATTAACTGCAAAAGTTACATTAATACTGATACTTTCATCCCTCATGAAACTACTGATCCCATTTCTGTAATAAGAAATAAGCTCTTGTAGTCCTTGAAGGGTTTTCCTGGTAACTCAGACAGTAAAGAATCTGCTTGCAGTGCAGGAGACCTGGGCTCAGTCCCTGGGTCAGGAAGATCCCCTGGAGAAAGGAATAGCTACCTCCTGCAGTATTCTTGCCTGGAGAATTCCATGGACAGAGACGCTTGGTGGACTACAGTCCTTGGGGTTACAAAGATTTGGACACAACTAAGTGACTAACACTTTTACTTTTTTTACTTTCAAACATGGATGAGAACTGAGAAATGCTCAAAATTATTGGTATTATCAATGGTAGTTGATTACCAATAACACAATATAATTGCAAAGAGCACTACCATCACCATCACTACCACACCATCATGTCTTTTCATTACATTTACAAATCTTATGTACTGAATTGCTTGATTGAGACATCAATGTTGTTAACAAAAGTCTCTCTGAGAGCTATGATCATAGATTCATATATTACTTAACACAGTGGTTAAAAGCTAGATTCTTTGGGTTCAAATAATGGTTTTGATATTTACTAGGTACACAATTTCAGGTAACTTATTTAAATCTCTCTGTGTATGCTTCACTTTCCTGATATTTAAAATCAAGTATCTAACCATAACTAACTCATGGAGGCATTTTGAGAATAAAATAGATTACCTTGTATAAAGCGTTAATAAAACCATTTTACATAGTTAGTATTTACTGTTGCTCTCTAATTTCAAGGAATATATTGTCATAAACAGTGCATATTAAATACACTCAAAGATTAAAGGTTATATAGTGAAAGTGACAAATAGATTCAAGATATTAGCTCTGATAGGGTGCCTGAAACTAGGGACAGAGGTTCATGACATTGTATAGCAGGTAGTGATCAAAACCATCCCCAAGAAAGAGAAATACACAAATGCAAAATGACTGTCTGAGGAGGCCTTACAAATCTCTGAGAAAAGAAAACCAAAAGGCAAAGGAAAAAAGGAAAGATATACCCATCTCAATGCAGCATTCCAAAGAATAGCAAGGAGAGATAAGAAAGCCTTCCTGAGTGAACAATGCAAAGAAATAAAGGAAAACAATAGAATGGAAAAGACTAGAGATCTCTTCAAGAAAGCTAGAGATACCAAGGGAACATTTAATGCAAAGCTGAGCACAACAATGGACAGAAATGGTGTGTAACTAACAGAAACAAAAGATGTTAAGAAGAGATGGCAAGGATACACAGAAGAACTATACAAAAAAGATCTTCATGACCCAGATAACCATGATGATGTGATCACTCACCTAGAGTTAGACATCCTGGAATGTGAGGTCAAATGGGCCTTAGGAAGCATCACTACGAACAGAGCTAGTAGAGGTAATGGAATTCCAGCTGAGCTATTTCAAATCCTAAAAGATGATGCTGTGAAAGTGCTGCACTCAATATGCCAACAAATATGGAAAACTCAGCAGTGGCCACAGGACTGGAAAAGGTCAGTTTTCATTCCAATCCCGAAGAAGGGCTATGCCAAAATATATTTAAACTACCACACAATTGCACTCATTTCACACATTAGCAAAATAATGCTCGAAATTCTCCGAGCCAAGTTTCAACAGTATGTGAACTAAGAACTTCCAGATGTTCAAGCTGGATTTACAAAAGATAGAGGAATCAGAGATCAAATTGCCAACATCCACTGAATCATAGACGAAGCAAGAGAATTCCATAAAAACATCTACTACTCCTTCATTGACTATGCTAAAGCCTTTGACTGTGTGGATCACAACAAACTGTGGAAAATTCTTCAAGAGATGGAAATACCATGACACCTGACCTGCCTCCTGAGAAATCTGTGTGCAGTCTAAGAAGCAAGAGTTAGAACCGGGCATGGAACAATCAACTGGTTCAAAATTAGGAAAAGGGTATGTCAAGGCTGTATATTGTCACCTATTTAATTTATATGCAGAGTACATCATGCGAAATGCCAGGCAGGATGTAGCACAAGCTGGAATCAAGATTGCTGGGAGAAATATCAATAACCTCAGATATGAGGGTGACAACACCCTTGTGGCAGAAAGTGAAGGGAAACTAAACAGCCTCTGTTGAAGGTGAAAGAGGAGAGTGAAAAAGCTTGCTTAAAACTCAACATTCAAAAAATTAAGATGATGGCATCTGGTCCCATCACTTCATGGCAAATATGGGGTAAAAATGGAAACAGTGACAGACTTTATTTTCTTGGGCTCCAAAATCATTGCATACGGTGACTGCAGCCACAAAACTGAAAAACATTTGATCCTTGGAAGAAAAGCTATGACAAACTTAGACAGCAGGTTAAAAAGGAGAAAGGTTACTTTTCTGACAAATGTCCATCTAGTCAGAGCTATAGTTTTTCCAGTAGTCTTGTATGGATGTGAGACTTGGACCATGAAGCAAGCTGAATGATGACGAATTGATGCTTTTGAACTGTGCTGTTGGAGAAGACTCTTGAGAGTCCCTTGGACTGCAAGGAGATCAAACCAGTCCATCCTAAAGGAAATCAATCCCAAATATTCATTAGAAGAACTATGCTGAAGCTGAAGCTCCAATACTTTGGCGACCTTATGCAAAAGACCAACTTATTAGAAAAGACCTTGATGTTCAGAAAGATTGAAGGCAGGAGGAGAAGGGGATGACAGAGGACAAGATGATTTGATGGCATCACCAATTCAGTGAATATGAGTTTGAGCAGCTCTGGGAGATCATGAGGAACAGGGAAGCCTGGACTACTGCAATCCATAGGTCACAAAGAGACAAGACTGAGTGACAAGAAGAACTATGCTGAAGCTGAAGCTCCAATACTTTGGCGACCTTATGCAAAAGACCAACTTATTAGAAAAGACCTTGATGTTCAGAAAGATTGAAGGCAGGAGGAGAAGGGGATGACAGAGGACAAGATGATTTGATGGCATCACCAATTCAGTGAATATGAGTTTGAGCAGCTCTGGGAGATCATGAGGAACAGGGAAGCCTGGACTACTGCAATCCATAGGTCACAAAGAGACAAGACTGAGTGACTAAACAACATCAGTGAAAGACTGAAGCAGTAAATAATGTTTTGATTATAATTTTTTCTGCCTTCAATTGCTGTGATTACTTTAAGAATCTAATCTATAGAGCAAGTAAGCGTGCACAACCATTGGAAGTGTCTCGGGAATGACTTCCTTGCTGGATCAGCCTCCTCCTCATGGCAGCAGGCCTCAGCTGAGCAGCAAGCACTGGCCAACACCCACTGTCTTTTTGATAGCATTCTTGACTTCCTGGTTCCTCAGACAGTAGATGAATGGATTTAGCATGGGTGTGAGGACTGCATACACAGCCGAGATGAGTTTGTTGGAGTTAAACGAAGCAATAGCTCTGGGCCGAACATACATGAAAATCATGGCCGTGTAATAAATTATGACTACCGTGAGGTGGGATGCACAGGTGGAGAAGGCCTTCTTCCTTCCCTGGGTGGAGGGTATACGCAGAATGGTGGAGACAATGTAGACGTAGGAGAGGATGGTAGTGGTGAGAGGGAAGACGAGAATGACAATAGCCAAAGCAAAGTCCACGAGCTCAGCTGTGGACATGTCTTTGCAGGCCAGTTTGAGGACTGGTGAGATGTCACAGAAAAAGTGGTTCATGACATTGGAGCCACAGAAGGTGACATGTGAAATAAAATAGACCTTGATCACAGAGACCATGAAACCACTCATATAGGAAAAAGCCACCAGCTGCACACAATAACCTGTGGTCATGATGACCGGGTATCTGAGAGGGTGGCAGATGGCCACATAGCGGTCATAGGCCATGGCTGCCAGAAGTACACACTCCGTGCAGGCAAGCGAGATAAAGAAGTACAGCTGGGTCATGCAGCCTGTGAAGGAGATGCGCCGCCTCTGCAGGAGGAATCCATCCAGCATCTTGGGGACTGTGACAGACACATACCAGACCTCCAGGAAGGACAGGCTACTCAGGAAATAGTACATGGGCTTATGGAGGGAGCCAGTGACCCAGACAGTGAGCATGATGACCAGATTCTCTACTACCACCAGCAGGTAGACCACAAGGAAGAGGGAGAAGAGCAGGGCCTGCAGCCAGGGGGCAGTGGGGAAGCCCACCAGGATGAACTCACTCACCAGAGTGATGTTTCCCCCCAGCATGACTAAGAGCTCTAAGAGGCAGGAAGTCATCACCAATAATGAAGGTGGCTATGACATTGGAGAGGAGACCAGTATGTTAGCAAGTCAGTCTTCCTGAGAATGAGATTCATAAAATAACCTCTGTCAGTATGAAGTAATCTTCCAATGGGAAGCATACATTTCCATCAAAAAAAATGTTGTGTGTTTGTTATGAAAATATCCCAGAGTCAAAGTGCACTCCTGTCTGTAATTTCCTCACCTGATGAAATATTTGAAAGTCACTCTCCATGTCATGCCTAACTCCTTTGTCCATGAACATAGACTGATAGTGTCTCCTTTGCTGGTTTCAGGTCTCTTTACTTAGAAACTCACAGCACAAAGACATTTTTTTCTGCCTGAAAGGAAATGCATAGGACAACATGTCAGAGAAAGTTCAAGGAATCAATATTGTGGAGATTTATTGCTCATAGTCCAATAATCCACCACAGTTTCTTCAGAGTAGAGTCTGTGGAAATTAAAAATCAATAATAATTCTTGGATAATTCCTTAATGACTCTCTAATTGCTTTTAGATTAAAAAGGAAAGAGTTTTTGTTACTACACATAGGCTTTCTCTAATTTGACCCCTACCTATTGCCCTATCCTCATCTCTTTTGACCCTCATAACTGGTATACTACATTTGAGACATACTCAGCTACTTTCTCCCCAAGCTCACAGTAATTGCTGTCACACTTTTCATGACTTTTCCCTCTTGTGACCATGCCCATTCCCCGATCTTTATCTACTGATTCCAAAGTTCAGGGTTTCATTGAGGTCAAGTGTCTAGGTCAGATGTCTAGTCAACGACATTTGTTTCCAGCGCACAAACCCCTTACATCTTGAGACTTTTCTCTACCACACTGCAGTTTTCCAAAACTCGGTATTCTGTCCTTTATGACAATGACCAGTGCCTATGACAATGATCTGCACACATTAATATTAAATAAATATGAATTTAAAAGTAAACTAATGAACCAATCCCTTGGAACCATGAGATGCAAAAGAAATAGGTAAGGTGCAAAGGAATGGATCTCAGGATCTTTACTGGCAGGAGACTCTGGTCTATCAGGCTATAGATCTTTGGATACACCCTGGATTTGCACAACCAGGGTACTTCTATAGCAAACATATCACCAGATATGAGAACATTGGATAGAATACTTGGTAGGTCAGGCTCTCTGAATATCTGCTATTACCTCAGGTTCTGGCCCTGAGTGGGAGGAAAGACAGGAACATGAATTCAGCACATAGAGAGATGGGTCTTATACCATGAGAAGGCAGAACTATTCATGAGCTAGTAAAACTGTTTTAATTTGTATTAAGGAATGAGGGCTTCCCAGGTGGTGTTAGTGGTAAAGAAAAGGCTCTCTGAATATCTGCTATTACCTCAGGTTCTGGCCCTGAGTGGGAGGAAAGACAGGAACATGAATTCAGCACATAGAGAGATGGGTCTTATACCATGAGAAGGCAGAACTATTCATGAGCTAGTAAAACTGTTTTAATTTGTATTAAGGAATGAGGGCTTCCCAGGTGGTGTTAGTGGTAAAGAACTCACCTACCAGTGCAATAGACATAAGAGATATAGGTTCAATCGCTGGGTCAGGAAGACCCCCTGGAGAAGGAAACGGCAACCCACTCCAGTACTCTTGCCTAGAGAATCCCATGGACAGAGGAGCCTGGTAGGCTACAGTCCATGGGGTCACAAAGAGTCAAACATGACTGAGCAGCTTAGCAAGCAAGCCAACAAGCAAGGAATGAGGTCATTACAGATTCACCACTTGAAAACATCCATTAAGTGTCTCCCTCTTCCATAATGCTGAAGTTAGTCCTATCTTCAAACCACTACTCATTCTTTCTGCCAATTTTTTTGTCCACCATGCTATTCACTTGGCATGAAAAGGATGGGAGGTCAATCAGGGTTTGCCCAGAAATTTCACAGGACTACCTCTCTTCTGGCCACGGCTTGTGGCAAGGGACTGAATACTGAGATGCAGAAATACGTTTTACTGACACTAGCACCTCCTTTCCAGAGTAGCACACATCAGCAGAACTCAGTGCTTATTGAGTGGGAAGAGACTGCCTCTTACCATCAGCCTGATATCCCGTCATTCACTCCTGATGTAGTTTACTGGTAAGGAGCTCTTTGCCTAGTTCCTCAGAGCCTTTGACCAAGTGCTATTCCTGAGGAAAAGGATCAATTTTGAGATCCCCATAGGAAGTTCCACCAATACAGTGGCACCTACTCTGGAATGTGTGTAACATTTCACATTTTCATCTTCAGCTATACAATTTCTCACACACTCACCTTTACACACCAGTTAAGAACATTGATTTTAGGGTCAGAGCAAGATTTTAGTACCAGTTTCAGTACTTTAATAGCTGTGTAATACTACACAGATCACTTATCAAGTATGTATTTTCATACCATCTCCTCTAAATTAAGAACATTAAAATAATGTCAGTTTATGGATTGAGCTGTGAGAATTAAATGTGATATTGCTAGTAAGGAACTTAATATAAGACTTGGTCCCTGGTTATTTGCTACATGCATTATCTGTTATTAAATTCTGTCACACAACGTTTATACATATTTACTCACATTGAGTGAAAACTCATGCATCCTCATAAACACAGTCATGCATCTCTGTCTTTTACTTACTTTTCCCGTTTTAACCTATGGAATAAAATAACTCTAACTTCCTTGAGTATAGGGCTATAACATCTTTGAAAACATATGAGTTGGAGGTCACCCAGAGCTTCCTTATTTTCTCTTTAACGTATTTGTGGTCATATGTCCAACTCTACTGCTCCTACTTCACATTCTCCTCTACTTTCTTTGGAGGGACACAAATGTGCCTCCCAGTAGGCTCTATTTTGAAGCATGAAGAACTGCAGAGAAACTATTTTCCTGGCATTCAAAACTAAGAGCACTGAGCTTTGAGATCTCTGCAGTATCCAAGGAAAGAAATCCTTTCATTGTGCTATAGGACATTTTTTAGTCCTTGTTCTTGTTCTCAAAAACAATACAGACACTAAGAGTCTTCTAAAACAAAACACAAATCCTATTCCAACATCTAAAAACCTTCCACTGGCCCAAATTTCCCCTAGGGTAAATGCCTAGTGTACCCTGAATCTTTGTTTCTTGTCATTTTTCCCAACACCGTTTCTTCTGTTCAGGAGCAGAGCCTGCTACCATTTCCCCCAAGTTCCTCCTCATTTTCTTTGAAGCTTCCTTCAGGGATCAACCAGTCTCTCTTGGTAGTTCCAAATGCTTACCATGACCCATTTGTTCTCTTCTGATAATGGAAAATCCTTCAGACCTTTGCACTGATTATGATAAAGCAGACTGGTCTGCACATTTGTATGCTTCCTGAAGATCCATGTCTGGCCTCTGCTTAGACTGCATGGCAGGTGTTGCAGCACTAAGACTGGAAGGCTGGAGCCAAGGTAGAATCTATTTAACACTTACCTACGTTTCAGCCATGCCTTCTCCCAGGGGGCTCACTGGCACTCTATCTGTCCTGGCTCTAGGGAAACGATGTCTACACTGCCAAACTATATCCAGGAGACCTGGGCAGGGATGGTGTATCTCCATCCATTTATCAATTACCGTTTTAACTGGACCACATCTGTCTATTTCTGTGTGTATAGTATAGTTGATTCCTTTTACTCCTGAAGCAATATGAAATACTCTAAAATCAGGATAAGAAATCTCAGTGGATTGATGAAGATATTAACTTCATTATTCTTTAGATAAAATGTGTTCTGGATTTATTGGACTTGTATTATGTATAGTGCATTGGCTTATACATTCTTTGAAATAAAAATTTGTAAGTCATAGTCTCTACCTTTTGGAAATCTATAGTGTTGTAAGTAAAGTGAGAATTACAAACTACAGTGAGGGTAGAATGTGACATGAGCTATGAGAGATGCAAAACGCTCTAGAAACTCCATTGAAAGAAACTTTCTATTAGGAGCCTGGAAAAGGTTTCATTAAGATGGTCTCATTCCAGACTCATGGCAGAAAGACAGTTTAGATGTAAGATGAAGGGAAAAGATTTTGGCTCTGCTGTCAAAAGATCTGGTTCCTAATCAAGTTTCTACCATTTTTAAGATGGTTTTAGAAGATTGTTCTTATCCCTCAGTTTAGTTACTTATAAAAGTGGGTAATAATAATTACCTTGTTGATATCCCATCACTGATATTAGGATAAAAAGTTATCTATATAAAAGCAATTCAAGCACTGCTTTGTGTGATAATTATACAAACATAAAATATTCCTCATGTTGGAATATGTATGACACAGATTGATCAGTGGAAATGTGGTGAGGGGGCATTTGGTGTAGGAAGACAAGCACAGGAGAGAATATAGAGTAATGACTGCAGACACGGACACGATGGAGTAATGAGGCTTTCATAGTTAATATAAATTGCTTCCACGCCTCAAATGTTCTGCTTGTCAATCATATATAGCCTGTGAATTCAGTCTTGATTTCTACTTTATATAAAGGATGTTCTGAAGAGGCTGAGGTGGGGGCAGGGAGCCAATATATATAGCAGTTTTTGTGACAAAGAGCAGGTAGTCAGAATATCAAAAGATTACTGTTATTTAGAGAAAATCAGACATCTCAAATCAACAAAATCAGTGCTTTTCCATGTATGGAATGATGCAAAGTTTGAGCTCATTGGAATAATTTGTTTCATCTGGGCCAGTATCTTGTGCTTTCTTATCCTTAGTCTTCTCTAGGTTCATGATTGGGAGTAGTTTTTGCAACAGTGACTGCTCAATGACCAGCATTTTGTTTTCATCCTGATTTCCCTCAGGGGTCGTCATAGTGACAGCTGTAATGTGGTGGCTTGGTAGATACAACATCCTTTATTCACTGATGTGGTAGGCAATAATTCTCCTTCACAATACCATAAAATGTACCTATTTAAAGCACATAATTTAGTATATTTACAGAGATATGTAATCATCAGCACTTTTCCAGGTGGCACTAGTAGTAAATAACTTGCCTGCCGATGCAAGAGATGTAAGAGCCACAGATACAATCCCTGGGCCAGGAAGATACCCTGGAGAAGAGCATGGCAATTCAATCCATATTCATGAATGGAGATTCCAATGGACAGAGGAGCCTGGTGGGCTACAATCCATAGGGTTGCATGGAGTCAGACATGACTAAAGAGACAGCGTGCATACACTCCCATAATCATCACCACACTTCATTGTTTGATCATTTTGTCACCTGCAAAACAAACCTTGTACTCATTCACTCCTGACTTCTCCCAACCTCCACCTCCTAGCCCTAGGCAACCACTGTTCTACTTTCTGCTGGACATTATTTATCTTGGACATTTTAAATGAATATCATATGATATGTGGTCTCTGTATATGGCTTCTTTCACTTAGTATACTGTTTCTGTATGTATCAGTACTTCCTTACTTTTCATTGCTGAATAATATTCAAATCACAAACTCCTTATTACCAAATTCAGACTCAAATTGAAGAAAGTAGGAAAAACCACTAGACCATTCAGGTATGACCTAAATGATTATACAGTAGAAGTGAGAAATAGATTTGATAGATAGAGTGCCTGATGAACTGTGGAATGAGGTTCATGACATTGTATAGGAGACAGGGATCAAGACCATCCCCATGGAAAAGAAATGCAAAAAAGCAAAATGGATGTCTGGGGAGGCCTTACAAATAGCTGTGAAAAGAAGAGAAGCAAAAAGCAAAGGAGAAAAAGAAAGATATAGGCATCTGAATGCAGAGTTCCAAAAAATAGCAAGAAGAGATAAGAAAGCCTTCTTCAGCAATCAATGCAAAGAAATAGAGGAAAACAACAGAATGGGAAAGACTAGAGATCTCTTCAAGAAAATTAGAGATACCAAGGGAACATTTCATGCAAAGATGGGCTCGATAAAGGACAGAAATGATCTGGACCTAACAGAAGCAGAAGATATTAAGAAGAGGTGGCAAGAATACACAGAAGAACTATACAAAAAAGATCTTCATGGCCCAGATCATCATGATGTTGTGATCACTAATCCAGATCCAGACATCTTGGAATGTGAAGTCAAGTAGGCCTTAGAAAGCATCACTGCAAACAAGGCTAGTGGAGGTGATGGAATTCCAGTGGAGCTGTTTCAAATCCTGAAAGATGATGCTGTGAAAGTGCTGCACTCAATATGCCAGCAAATTTGGAACACTCAGCAGTGGCCACAGGACTGGAAAAGGTCAGCTTTCATTCCAATTCCAAAGAAAGGCAATGTCAAAGAATGCTCAAATTACTGCTCAATTGCACTCATCTCACATGCTAGTAAAGTAATGCTCAAAATTCTCTAAGCCAGGCTTCAGCAATATGTGAACCGTGAACTCCCTGATGTTCAAGCTGGTTTTTAAAAAGGCAGAGGAACCAGAGATCAAATTGCCAAAACCCCCTGGATCATGGACAAAGCAAGAGAGTTCGAAAAAAACATCTATTTCTGCTTTATTGACTATGCCAAAGCCTTTGACTGTGTGTCACAATAAACTGTGGAAAATTCTGAAAGAGACGGGAATACCAGACCACCTGACCTGCCTCTTGAGAAATCTGTATGCAGGCCAGGAAGCAACAGTTACAACTGGACATGGAAAAACAGACTGGTTCCAAATAGAAAAAGGAGTCCGTCAAGGCTGTATATTGTCATCCTGCTTATATAACTTCTATGCAGGGTACATCATGAGAAACGCTGGACTGGAAGAAGCACAAGTTGGAATCAAGATTGCTGGGAGAAATATCAATAACCTCAGATATGCAGATGACACCACCCTTATGGCAGAAAGTGAAGAGGAACTCAAAAGCCTCTTGATGAAAGTGAAAGAGGAGAGAGAAAAAGTTGGCCTGAAGCTCAACATTCAGAAAACAAAGATCATGGCATCCGGTCCCATCACTTCATGAGAAATAGATGGGGAAACAGTGGAAACAGTGTCAGACTTTATTTTGGGGGGCTCCAAAATCACAGCAGATGGTGACTGCAGCCATGAAATTAAAAGATGCTTACTCCTTGGAAGAAAAGTTATGACCAACCTAGATAGCATATTCAAAAGCAGAGACATTACCTTGCTGACTGAGGTCCGTCTAGTCAAGGCTGTGGTTTTTCCAGTAGTCATGTATGGATATGAGAGTTGGACTGTGAAGAAAGCTGAGTGCCAAAGAATTGATGCTTTTGAACTGTGGTGTTGGAGAAGACTCTTGAGAGTCCCTTGGACTGCAAGGAGATCCAACCAGTCCATTCTGAAGGAGATCAGTCCTGGGATTTCTTTGGAAGAAATGATGCTAAAGATGGAACTCCAATACTTTGGCCACCTCATGAGAAGAGTTGACTTGTTGGAAAAGACTCTGATGCTAGGAGGGATTGGGGGCAGGAGGAGAAGGGGACGACCGAGGATGAGATGGATGATGGCTGGATGGCATCACTGACACAATGGACGAGAATCTGAGTGAACTCCGGGAGTTGGTGATGGACAAGGAGGCCTGGAGTGCTGCGATTCATGGGGTCGCAAAGAGTTGGACATGATTGAGCGACTGAACTGAACTGATGACAATGTTCCAGCTTCTTGAAAACATCACTGACTTTCATGACAGAGTTCTTTTCTAGTTTTCCTCCTTTGCAAATCTGGCTGTACTTCTGTTGTTGTTGCAGACTCATCATACTCTGAATAGTTGCACTGCTATAATTCATTACTCTTTCTTTATAAGATCTTCCTCATCTACTCTGTACTCTCACTTTAAATGACCCTTGGCTTCACTAGTCAAGCATGTGTCAATTATTTTGTGATTTGTCTGTCAAGCGTTGTATCAGAGTTCTATACAAGAAACAGAACTGTTACATTGATAACATGAAATGAAAGATTTTTCACAGGGATTTGGTCTCATGTAATAGTATGACTGTTCTGTGATTAGTCTCTGTGATTATTGCTGGGCCTGAAGTCATCAGGACAGATATTTAGGGAGGCAAGAGGAACATGTATAGGGAAGCTCTACACAATCAGCAAAAACTAGACCAGGACCTGACTGTAGCCCAGATCATGAATTCCTTACTGCAAAATTCAGACTTAAATTGAAGAAAGTAGGGAAAGCCGATAGACCATTCTGGTATGACCTAAATCAAATCCCTTACAATTATACAGTGGAAGTGACAAATAGTTTCAAGGGATTAGATCTGATAGATAGAGTGTCTGAAGAACTATTGACAGAGGTTCATGACATTGTACAGAAGGCAGAGATCAAGACCATGCCCAAGAGAAAGAAATGCAAAAAGGCAAAATGGTTGTCTGAGGAGGCCTTAAGAACAGCTGAAAAAGAAAAGAAGCTAAAGGCAAGGAGAAAAGGGAAGATATACCCATTTGAATGCAGAATTCCAAAGAAGAGCAAGGGAGAGAAGAAAGTCTTCCTCAGCTATCAATGCAAAGGAATAGAGCAAAACAATAGGATGGGAAAGACTAGACATCTCTTCAAGAAAATTAAAGATATTAAGGGAACATTTCATGCAAAGATGGGCAAAATAAAGGACAGAAATGGTATGGGCCTAACAGAAGCAGAAGATATTCAGACAAGGTGATAAGAATACACAGAAGAACTATATAAAAAAGATCTTCATGACCCAGATAACCACAATGGTGTGATCACTCACCTAGAGCCAGACATCCTGGAGCGCAAAGTCAAGTGGGCCTTAGGAAGCATCACCATGAACAAAGCTAGCA
Source organism: Madoqua kirkii (assembly GCA_006408675.1). NCBI lineage: Eukaryota > Metazoa > Chordata > Mammalia > Artiodactyla > Bovidae > Madoqua > Madoqua kirkii. The sequence continues at coordinate 824 of SJYC01102318.1, read as the reverse complement.
GTTCAGTTCAGTCGCTCAGTCGTGTCCGACTCTTTGTGACTCCGTGAATCACAGCACACCGGGCCTCCCTGTCCATCACCAACTCCCGGAGTTCATTCAGACTCGCATCCGAGTCAGTGATGCCATCCAGCCATCTCATCCTCGGTCGTCCCCTTCTTCTCCTGCCCCCAATCCTTCCCAGCATCAGAGTCTTTTCCAACAAGTCAACTCTTCACATCAGGTGGCCAAAGTATTGGAGTTTCAGCTTTAGCATCATTCCTTCCAAAGAAATCCCGGGGCTGATCTTGTTCAGAATGGACTGGTTGGATCTCCTTGCAGTCCAAGGGACTCTCAAGTCTTCTCCAACACCACAGTTCAAAAGCATCAATTCTTCAGTGCTCAGCCTTCTTCACAGTCCAACTCTCACATCCATACATGACTACAGGAAAAACAATAGCCTTAACTAGACGGACCTTATTAAAACTTAATATACTCTGTGGTTTGTGGGATCTTCCCTGACCAGGTATTGAACCTGTGTCTTTCTCATTGGCAGGCAGATTCTTTACCACTAAGCCACCAAAGAAGCCCTCTCATTAGCATTTTAAAATTTTCTTCAGACATATCTTTTCCATAGTTTGTTTGATTAATATGTATTTTGCTTTCCTTTGGGACAATTGCAAGTGACATTTTATTTTAAATTTCAGATTATACTTGTTTCTTATAGACATATAGAAGTAAAATTAATTGCTACTTGTTGATTTCCTATAACCGTTCTGAACTCATTTATTCTGAGAATTTCCTTTTTGTAGATTCTTTCAGATTTCTTGTGTAGATAATCATGTTGT